>CM060465.1:36568098-36648098 GCA_030544235.1 Lepturacanthus savala | reverse complement strand
TTCACATTTTCCTTTTCTTCATACTTAAGCCCCCCCCCCCCCCCCAGGACAGCAGGTCCTGTTAAAACACTCTCACACACACACACACACACACACAGACCCTCAGGGACGAGGAAGTAGAAAAGCTCTATAGGAGGCAGAGGTTTTTACAGAGTAGAGGCAGTGATTTTGCATCCACACACACACACACACACACACACACACACACACACACACACACACACACACACACACTCCCTCACCAGATAGTTCATGTTTCAGCAGCACTGGGACCAGTAGAATCCGGGGCAGGGCTGCTGCTCTACAACAACTTCCAACTCGATCCTGTTCCCGTCGATCCCGACAAGATCCAAACTCCGAGTCTCCTCCTCCTCCTCCTTCCCTCCTCTCCTCTCCTTCCCCTCCTCTCCTCCTTCCTTCTCCTCCTTCCTTCTCCTCCTTCCTTCTCCTCCTGTCCTGTTCTGTCTTGTTTTCAGTCGTCCAGCGGATCCCGACACATTCTGCTTCTCTGTGACCTCACACATGAAGAATGAGGCTGCTGCTTCTCCTCTACCCCCGCTCGCCCCTCTCTCTACCCCCCCTCCCTGCCTGAGGAAAAGGGGGCGGAGCCTGTAACCCGACACATCACTTCCTGTTGGATCCTGATATTTCCCTTTTCCAGCGTGCTTATTGGCCGGTTGATCCCGGTCAGCCACTAAGCCCCGCCCCCTCCTCCTTTAACATGCAGTGCTGCCTCCAGCAGAAAAACAGATTTATAATTCAAGAAATCACATTCATCCTGGACAAGATCAGCTGATCTCACAGAAAATAAAAGAACAGACAGAAACAACATGATTACACAACCAACCTGTCCACTAATAAACCAACCTGTCTACTAATAAAACCAACCTGTCTACTAATAAACCAACCTGTCTACTAATAAAACCAACCTGTCTACTAATAAACCAACCTGTCCACTAATAAACCAACCTGTCTACTAATAAACCAACCTGTCCACTAATAAACCAACCTGTCCACTAATAAACCAACCTGTCCACTAATAAACCAACCTGTCCACTAATAAAACCAACCTGTCCACTAATAAACCAACCTGTCCACTAATAAAACCAACCTGTCCACTAATAAACCAACCTGTCCACTAATAAACCAACCTGTCTACTAATAAACCAACCTGTCTACTAATAAACCAACCTGTCCACTAATAAACCAACCTGTCCACTAATAAACCAACCTGTCCACTAATAAACCAACCTGTCTACTAATAAAACCAACCTGTCCACTAATAAACCAACCTGTCCACTAATAAAACCAACCTGTCCACTAATAAACCAACCTGTCCACTAATAAACCAACCTGTCCACTAATAAACCAACCTGTCCACTAATAAACCAACCTGTCCACTAATAAACCAACCTGTCCACTAATAAACCAACCTGTCCACTAATAAACCAACCTGTCTACTAATAAAACCAACCTGTCCACTAATAAACCAACCTGTCCACTAATAAACCAACCTGTCATGAATAAAACATATATAGTATATTATAGTATGTTATGTGGTATATTAGAGTATATTATGTAGTATATTAGAGTATATTATGTAGTATATTAGAGTATATTATGTAGTATATTAGAGTATATTATGTAGTATATTAGAGTATATTATGTAGTATATTATAGTATGTTATGTAGTATATTAGAGTATATATTATAGTATGTTATGTAGTATATTAGAGTATATTATGTAGTATATTAGAGTATGTTATGTAGTATATTATAGTATGTTATGTAGTATATTAGAGTATATTATGTAGTATATTATAGTATGTTATGTAGTATATTATAGTATGTTATGTAGTATATTAGAGTATATTATGTAGTATATTAGAGTATGTTATGTAGTATATTAGAGTATATTATGTAGTATATTATAGTATGTTATGTAGTATATTATAGTATATTATGTAGTATATTAGAGTATATTATGTAGTATATTATAGTATGTTATGTAGTATATTATAGTATGTTATGTAGTATATTAGAGTATATATTATAGTATGTTATGTAGTATATTAGAGTATATTATGTAGTATATTAGAGTATGTTATGTAGTATATTATAGTATGTTATGTAGTATATTAGAGTATATTATGTAGTATATTATAGTATGTTATGTAGTATATTAGAGTATATTATGTAGTATATTAGAGTATGTTATGTAGTATATTAGAGTATATTATGTAGTATATTAGAGTATATTATGTAGTATATTATAGTATGTTATGTAGTATATTATAGTATGTTATGTAGTATATTAGAGTATATATTATAGTATGTTATGTAGTATATTAGAGTATATTATGTAGTATATTAGAGTATGTTATGTAGTATATTATAGTATGTTATGTAGTATATTATAGTATGTTATGTAGTATATTATAGTATATTATGTAGTACATTATAGTATGTTATGTAGTATATTATAGTATATTATGTAGTATATTATAGTATGTTATGTAGTACATTATAGTATGTTATGTAGTATATTATAGTATATTATGTAGTATATTATAGTATGTTATGTAGTATATTATAGTATATTATGTAGTATATTATAGTATGTTATGTAGTATATTATAGTATGTTATGTAGTATATTATAGTATATTATGTAGTATATTATAGTATGTTATGTAGTATATTAGAGTATATTATGTAGTATATTATAGTATGTTATGTAGTATATTATAGTATATTATGTAGTATATTAGAGTATGTTATGTAGTATATTATAGGATGTTATGTAGTATATTATATAGTATATTATAGTATGTTATGTAGTATATTATAGTATGTTATGTAGTATATTATAGTATGTTATGTAGTATATTATAGTATGTTATGTAGTATATTATAGTATATTATGTAGTATATTATAGTATGTTATGTAGTATATTATAGTATGTTATGTAGTATATTATAGTATGTTATGTAGTATATTAGAGTATATTATGTAGTATATTAGAGTATATTATGTAGTATATTATAGTATGTTATGTAGTATATTAGAGTATATTATGTAGTATATTAGAGTATGTTATGTAGTATATTAGAGTATATTATGTAGTATATTAGAGTATATTATGTAGTATATTAGAGTATATTATGTAGTATATTATAGTATGTTATGTAGTATATTATAGTATGTTATGTAGTATATTAGAGTATATATTATAGTATGTTATGTAGTATATTAGAGTATATTATGTAGTTTATTAGAGTATGTTATGTAGTATATTATAGTATGTTATGTAGTATATTATAGTATATTATGTAGTATATTATAGTATATTATGTAGTATATTATAGTATGTTATGTAGTAATTATAGTATGTTATGTAGTATATTATAGTATATTATGTAGTATATTATAGTATGTTATGTAGTATATTATAGTATATTATGTAGTATATTATAGTATGTTATGTAGTATATTATAGTATATTATGTAGTATATTAGAGTATGTTATGTAGTATATTATAGGATGTTATGTAGTATATTATATAGTATATTATAGTATGTTATGTAGTATATTATAGTATGTTATGTAGTATATTATAGTATGTTATGTAGTATATTATAGTATGTTATGTAGTATATTATAGTATATTATGTAGTATATTATAGTATGTTATGTAGTATATTATAGTATGTTATGTAGTATATTAGAGTATATTATGTAGTATATTAGAGTATATTATGTAGTATATTATAGTATGTTATGTAGTATATTAGAGTATATTATGTAGTATATTATAGTATGTTATGTAGTATATTATAGTATGTTATGTAGTATATTATAGTATGTTATGTAGTATATTATAGTATATTATGTAGTATATTATAGTATGTTATGTAGTATATTATAGTATGTTATGTAGTATATTAGAGTATATTATGTAGTATATTATAGTATATTATGTAGTATATTATAGTATATTATGTAGTATATTATAGTATGTTATGTAGTATATTAGAGTATATTATGTAGTATATTAGAGTATATTATGTAGTATATAATAGTAGTTATCAAACACAGGACGTCCTAATACGGACATGTCACATTCCCTGTGATATTTTGGAGAACAGTAGATCAGTGTATTAATTCTGCAGCAGAGCATTCCACACACACCTACACACACACACACACACACACACACACACACACTCATCACCCTCTGTGACCTGCTCTGTCCTCTGACACCACACAACAACAGCCTCTGTTACACTGACCTACAACTGCCAGTTCCTGCCACACACACACACACACACACACACACACACACACACACACACACACACACACACACACACACAGAATGCAGTCATTGAGGGTTGGAGATGTAGGTCAATGTGAATCTGAATATGGTAATAAAGTCTCTGCAGTGAGTCGTTCTAAAGTCCACGTTCTAAAGCCACAATCTGAAACTTCACAATAAAACTTTACCCTGAAACTTCACAATAAAACTTTACCCTGAAACTTCACAATAAAACTTTACTCTGAAACTTCATAATAAACTTTATCCTGAAACTTTTACTCTGAAACTGCTGTCAACCCGTTGAATAATAGCAGCCAATCAGAGAGCAGGAACATGCCAATGAGCCAATGAGCAGCTACAGTGATGTACAGTCAGTTATATTATAAAATACAAGTTAAATAAAGTCAGCAGTTTATTTACCAGCAGTTAAGACTTAACATGTAAAATTACTGAGAAGCTCAACACACACACACACACACACACAAACAGGCCCTCTGTAAGTGTGATGTCACAGCGTGTATAGTATAGTATAGTGTAGTATAGTATAGTGTAGTATAGTATAGTGTAGTATAATGTAGTATAGTACAGTGTAGTATAGTATAGTGTAGTATAGCATAGTGTACTATAGTATAGTATAGTGTACTATAGTATAGTGTAGTATAGTATAGTGCAGTATAGTATAGTGTAGTATAGTATAGTATTGTACAGTGTAGTATAGTGTAGTATAGTATAGTGTAGTATAGTATAGCATAGTATAGTGTAATATAGTGCATTTTAGTCTGGTATTATATAGTATAGTATAGTGTAGTATAGTATAGTATAGTATGGTATAGTATAGTATGGTGTAGTATAGTATAGTATGGTATAGTATAATATTATATGGTATGGTATAGTATAGTATGGTATAGTATAGTATGATATAGTATAGTATGGTGTAGTATAGTATAGTAGGTAATGGCATAGTATAGTATGGTGTAGTATAGTATGGTGTAGCATAGTATAGTATGGTAGAGTATGGTGTAGTATAGTATGGTATAGTATAGTATGGTGTAGTATGGTGTAGTATGGTGTAGTATAGTATAGTATGGTATAGTATAATATGGTGTAGTATAGTATGGTGTAGTATAGTATAGTATGGTATAGTATAATATTATATGGTATGGTATAGTATGGTATAGTAAAGTATAGTAGAGTATGGTGTAGTATAGTATAGTATGGTATAGTATAGCATGATGTAGTATAGTATAGTATAGTATGGTGTAGCATAGTATAGTATGGTAGAGTATGGTATAGTATAGTATAGTATGGTATGGTATAGTATGGTGTAGTATAGTATGGTATAGTATAGTATGGTATGGTATAGTATGGTGTAGCATAGTATAGTATGGTAGAGTATGGTGTAGTATAGTATGGTATAGCATCATAGTATGTTATAGTATGTATACATCATCGTGCAGCAGCATCACATCAAACATCTGTTAGCATCTGTTAGCATCTGTTAGCCTGAACGCTGCAGCTTGGTTACAATCCTCAGACCTTCAGCTTCATGCCGAACCACCACCTACCTCCACCTGAGGCTCCACCTGCAGGCAGTCAAACATCCTGCAGAACACCTGGAGGACCACACACACACACACACACACAGGGAGGTCACTATGGCAAATGAGCCTGAAGGGCCAGTCTGAATTGATGTAGATATGCTGATAACACACACATGCACTGTGTGAGTGTGTGTGTGTGTGTGTGGGGGGGGGGGGGGTTTATCTGTGTTTGTGTGTATGAGTGTGTGTGTGTGGGTGTGTTTGTGTGTGTGTGGGGGTGTGTGTGTGTGGGTGTGTTTGTGTGTGTTTGTGTGTGTGTGTGTGTGTGTTTGTCTGTGTGTGTGTGTGTGTGTGAGTGTATGTGTGTAGTAATTTTTTCAGAAAGTGAAGCTGCTTTAATACTTTATAAGATGAAAAGAGCCACAGGAGACAACATTTCATCTACTACTCATCATCTTCATCATCATCAACCTTTACTCAGAGGAGGTAAGGAGGAGGTGAGGAGAGGAGTAGGTGAGGGGAGGTGAGGGGAGGAGGAGGAGGTGAGGAGAGGAGGAGGAGGTGAGGGGAGGAGGTGAGGGAAGGAAGAGGAGAGAGGAGGAGGAGGTGAGGGGAGGTGAGGGGAGGAGGTGAGGAGAGGAGGAGGAGGTGAGAGGAGGAGGTGAGGGAAGGAAGAGGAGAGAGGAGGAGGAGGTGAGGGGAGGGGGTGAGGGGAGGGGGTGAGGGAAGGAAGAGGAGAGAGGAGGAGGAGGTGAGGGGAGGGGGGTGAGGGAAGGAAGAGGAGAGAGGAGGAGGAGGTGAGGGGGTGAGGGGAGGACAGATTCCTCTCAGTTCTCCAGAGTTTGTGCTGAGAGTCTTTTTTTAGGCTAAAGTAAAGTAGGCTAATTAGCATCCAGCCTGAATATAGAGCAGAGAACTAGCTGCTGATCAGCTGGAAGCATTCATCATCCTGACCCACAGCAGCCAGTCATTAGCATCCTGTAGCATTAGCATCCTGCTGCATCCTACTCTACCCTACATCACTAGTTCATCCTACATCATCCTACATCATCCTACCTCACTAGTTCATCCTACACCATCCTAGTTCATCCTACATCACTAGTTCATCCTACATCATCCTAGTTCATCCTACATCATCCTAGTTCATCCTACATCATCCTACATCACTAGTTCATCCTACATCATCCTAGTTCATCCTACATCATCCCACCTCACTAGTTCATTCTACATCATCCTAGTTCATCCTACATCACTAGTTCATCCTACATCATCCTAATTCACAAATTCATCCTACATCATCCTAGTTCATCCTACATCATCCTATTTCATCCTACATCACTAGTTCATCCTACACCATCCTACATCATCCTAGTTCATCCTACATTATCCTACCTCACTAGTTCATCCTACACCATCCTAGTTCATCCTACATCACTAGTTCATCCTACACCATCCTAGACTCAGCGTTCCTTTCCCTCCTCAGTCAGATCAGCTGCTGCTGTTTAATCCTATCAACATGTAGATTAACAGATTAACAGATTTCAGGAGGTTTTTCAGCCTGTTACTAATCTGCTGCTTCACTTTCACCTCGTTACAAACAGGAGACGATTTCAACAGTAAAATTAATATGTTGTATTCAGTACAACTGGTACAGTAATTAGTCAAATTATCTTAAATCATCACATTAGATAATAGTAGATAGATAAATAGTAGATAGTACATAATTTTAATTATTTCAGCCAATATTTGCCAATGGAATTAGATATTTAAAGATAAATATACTCAATATTGGGTTAATTTTACTAAAAACAATACATTTTCCCACTTTTGTTTTAGTTTAGTGTAGCATGGTATGGTACAGTAGTATATTATGGCATAGTATAGTATAATGTGGTATAATATAGTATAGTATATTATAGTATAGGATAGTATGGCATAGTATAGTATAATATAGTATGGTATAGTATACTATAATATAGTATATTATATTATAGGATAGTATGGTATAGTATAGTATAATATAGTATATTATAGTATAATATAGTATGGTATAGTATAGTATAATATAGTATGGCATGGGTGGTGTATAGTATTGTATATAGTATAGTTTAGAATGGTATAGTATAGTATGGTGTAGTATGATATAATATAGTAAAGAATGGTGTAGTATAGTATAGTACGGTATAGAATTGTATAGTATAGTATTGTATAGAATGGTGTAGTATAGTGTAGTATAATATGGTATAGTATAGAATAGAATTGTGTAGTATAGTATAGAATGGTGTAGTATAGTGTAGTATAGTATAGTACAGTATAGTATGGTATAGTATTATATATATATATATATATATATATATATATATATATATATATATATATATATATATATATATATATATATATATATATAATATATATTATTATTATTAAAGGGATGTGTTTTCGTGTTTTAACACTTTTTTATAAAAGATGCACCTGAGGAAAGGTCACAAGGTCACATGATCAGGGGGATCCACGCTCTGGGGACCATGAGTGTCTGTGAAGTGAAGCGGCAGCATGATCTGAGGCTGTGAAGCGGCATCAATGGATCTATTTTCTTACGCCAGGAAACTCTGGCTCCTTCTTACATAAGACTAGTGTAACATGAGCTGGAATAATCCTGACCTACATTCACTGAGAATGGAGGAGGAGGAGAGGTCAAGAAACACACACACACACACACACACACACACACACACTCTCTCTCCCTGCTCTGTCTGGCCAGAGGAATGCTGCTGTGTTTCCTGTGTTGTGAACTGATTCCTGCCAGATAAAAAAAAACAGCTTCATGCTGTAGATCCAGCTGCTGCTGCAACATCTGCAACATCTGGAACATCTGGAACGTCTGGTAGAATCAGTACCTGAAGAATCAGGTGTTTAAATACTATATATAACACTATACTATACTAATACTATAACATACTAACACTATACTATACTAATACTATACTATACTAATACTATAACATACTAACACTATACTATACTAATACTATAACATACTAACACTATACTATACTAATACTATAACATACTAACACTATACTATACTAATACTATAACATACTAACACTATACTATACTAATACTATACTATACTAATACTATAACATACTAACACTATACTATACTAATACTATAACATACTAACACTATACTATACTAATACTATAACATACTAACACTATACTATACTAATACTATACTATACTAATACTATAACATACTAACACTATACTATACTAATACTATAACATACTAACACTATACTATACTAATACTATAACATACTAACACTATACTATACTAATACTATAACATACTAATACTATAACATACTAATACTATAACATACTAACACTATACTATACTAATACTATAACATACTAACACTATAACATACTAATACTATAACATACTAACACTATACTATACTAATACTATAACATACTAATACTATAACATACTAATACTATAACATACTAACACTATAACATACTAATACTATAACATACTAATACTATACTATACTAATACTATACTATACTAATACTATAACATACTAACACTATACTATACTAATACTATACTATACTAATACTATAACATACTAACACTATACTATACTAATACTATAACATACTAACACTATACTATACTAATACTATAACATACTAACACTATACTATACTAATACTATAACATACTAATACTATAACATACTAATACTATAACATACTAACACTATACTATACTAATACTATAACATACTAATACTATAACATACTAATACTATAACATACTAACACTATAACATACTAATACTATAACATACTAATACTATACTATACTAATACTATACTATACTAATACTATAACATACTAACACTATAACATACTAATACTATAACATACTAATACTATACTATACTAATACTATAACATACTAACACTATACTATACTAATACTATAACATACTAATACTGTAACATACTAATACTATAACATACTAATACTATAACATACTAACACTATACTATACTAATACTATAACATACTAATACTATAACATACTAACACTATAACATACTAATACTATAACATACTAACACTATACTATACTAATACTATAACATACTAACACTATACTATACTAATACTATAACATACTAATACTATAACATACTAATACTATAACATACAAATACTATACTATACTAATACTATAACATACTAATACTATAACATACTAATACTATAACATACTAACACTATAACATACTAATACTATAACATACTAATACTATAACATACTAATACTATAACATACTAATACTATAACATACTAACACTATACTATACTAATACTATAACATACTAACACTATAACATACTAATACTATAACATACTAATACTATAAATTACTAACACTATATAATACTAATACTATATAATACTAATACTATATAATACTGTACTATATAATACTAATACTATATAATACTATACTATATAATACTGTACTATATAATACTAATACTATATAATACTAATACTGTACTATACTAATACTATATAATACTATACTATATAATACTAATACTATATAATACTAATACTATACTAATACTATATAATACTATACTATATAATACTAATACTATATAATACTAATACTATACTAATACTAATACTATATAATACTATACTATATAATACTAATACTATATAATACTAATACTATACTATACTAATACTATATAATACTATACTATATAATACTAATACTATATAATACTAATACTATACTAATACTATATAATACTATACTATATAATACTAATACTATATAATACTAATACTATATAATACTATACTATATAATACTAATACTATATAATACTAATACTATACTATACTAATACTATATAATACTGTACTATATAATACTATACTATATAATACTAATACTATATAATACTATACTATATAATACTGTACTATATAATACTAATACTATATAATACTAATACTATATAATACTAATACTATCCTAATACTGTACTATACTATACTAATACTAATACTATATAATACTAATACTATACTAATACTGTACTATACTATACTAATACTATATAATACTAATACTATATAATACTAATACTATACTATACTAATACTATATAATACTATACTATATAATACTAATACTATATAATACTAATACTATACTAATACTATATAATACTAATACTATATAATACTAATACTATATAATACTAATACTATATAATACTAATACTATATAATACTAATACTATACTATACTAATACTATATAATACTGTACTATATAATACTATACTATATAATACTATACTATATAATACTGTACTATATAATACTGTACTATATAATACTAATACTATATAATACTAATACTATATAATACTAATACTATCCTAATACTGTACTATACTATACTAATACTAATACTATATAATACTAATACTATACTAATACTGTACTATACTATACTAATACTATATAATACTAATACTATATAATACTAATACTATATAATACTAATACTATATAATACTAATACTATATAATACTAATACTATATAATACTAATACTATATAATACTAATACTATATAATACTAATACTATAAGGGTTAGGGTTTTCATGTTTCATGGATCCTCATCATGCCTCAGCACTGAACCATAAACCTCATCATTAGATGATCCTGTTAAATCAGCTGAAAGTGACTGGATGATCATCAGTGTGTTCCTGTGCTGTAGCCACGGTAACAGCCCTGATTCTTGTGATGTCACAGAGACGACAACCAGCTCCACCACAAACAGGAAGCCGCGATCAGCTGTGATTCTGATGCGTTACCACAGAGACATGTTAAAAAGACATGTTAAAACAATGTAGACACACACACGCAGACACACACACACGCAGACACACACACACACACACACACACAGCTGTGACTTTAATCTGTCCAGCTGCCATTCTGTGAATTGGTTGTGAACCGAGAGGCCAAAGCAATTTACTCCTCACAAAGACTACTCACCACTGAGGTGTGTGTGTGTGTGTGATTTAGTGTGTGTGTGTGTGAGTGTGATTTAGTGCGTGTGTGTGTGATTTAGTGTGTGTGATACAGGTCTGGATAAGGTTTAGATCAGGTATAGATGGAGACCTTCCCAATATGGCCGCCGCTGAGGGATGCCTTGTTAAACAAAATCTCCACTTCCTGCTTCCCTCTCATCTCTCCTCCTGCAGTCTGTATCCTCAGCATCCTTCACCTCACACACACACACACACACACACACACACACACACAGCTCCCTATATGTGAGGACCCTCCTGTTGCCCCTAGCAACTCCCTGCTGAGAACATGGTGAGAGCTGAAGGAAATTAGGATGCAGGGTGTGTGTGTGTGTGTGTGTGTGTGTGTGTGTGTGTGTGTGTGATTGAGGAATAAACAAGGATAAATGTCTGACTTAACATCTCAGATGAGCACAAACATGACATTGACATGACAACACTGTATGGACATGTAAAACTACACACACATTTCCAGAATGACACACACACATACACGTACACGCACACACACACACACACACACACACACACACACACACACATACATGACTTTAACATGTGTGTGACATTTAAAGATCATCAGTTTATTATTATAGAGACTAAAGAAACCAGGAAATAATCAGAGAACAGAAGCTGGAACCAGAGAATTTAGACGTTTACTAATTAAAAATGACTCTAATCTATTAATCGATTACCAGAATAGTTGGTGATTAATGTAAAAAGTTAGTAAATAATCGATTAATCAGCAGAAATATGTCTGCAAATCAAACACATCCTGCTGTTTCCTGTGTGATCACACACACACACACACACGCGTCATGGAAAACATGGATGTGTGTGTATGTGTGTGTGCGTCACAGACAGGAAGAGATGATGTGATACAGGCCAGGTGAGTGGGATCATGTGAATGGTTGCCATGGAGACGAGGGAGTCAGGCGGGTGTGAAGATGTCAGTGATGATGTCACAAAGAGCGACAGAATCAGCGGAGTGGACGATCACTTCCTGAAGTGACCTCAGTGTCATGGCAACAGGTAAACACCTCATATCCATGGCAACAGAATCAACAACCAATGACGTTTCACTGGACGTTCAACCAGCCAATCAGCTGACAGCATCTGTGTCATGTAATAAATAAACAGATCATGTGTTCATTATGGATTATAGATTAATTATCAGAGGAACCTGTTTACCTGAGGTACCCGTTCACCTGTTCTCCCATCACCTGTCTACCTGTTCACCTGTCTAGCTGTCTACCTGTTCACCTGTCTACCTGTTCACCTGTCTAGCTGTCTACCTGTTCACCTGTCTACCTGTTCACCTGTCTAGCCGTCTACCTGTTCACCTGTCTACCTGTTCACCTGTCTAGCTGTCTACCTGTTCACCTGTCTAGCCGTCTACCTGTTCACCTGTTCACCTGTCTACCTGTTCACCTGTCTAGCTGTCTACCTGTTCACCTGTCTACCTGTTCACCCATCTACCTGTTCACCTGTTCACCCGTCTACCTGTTCACCTGTCTACCTGTTCACCTGTCCACCCGTCTACCTGTTCACCCGTCTACCTGTTCACCTCTTCACCCGTCTACCTGTTCACCTCTTCACCCGTCTACCTGTTCACCCGTCTACCTGTTCACCCGTCTACCTGTTCACCTGTCTACCTGTTCACCCGTCTACCTGTCTACCTGTTCACCTGTCTACCTGTTCACCCGTCTACCTGTTCACCCGTCTACCTGTTCACCCGTCTACCTGTTCACCCGTCTACCTGTCCACCCGTCTACCTGTTCACCTGTCTACCTGTTCACCTGTCTACCTGTTCACCTGTTCACCTGTCTACCTGTTCACCTGTCTACCTGTCCACCCGTCTACCTGTTCACCCGTCTACCTGTTCACCCATCTACCTGTTCACCTGTTCACCTGTCTACCTGTCCACCCGTCTACCTGTTCACCTGTCTACCTGTCCACCCGTCTACCTGTCTACCTGTTCACCTGTCTACCTGTCCACCCGTCTACCTGTTCACCTGTCTACCTGTCCACCCGTCTACCTGTCTACCTTTCCACCCGTCTACCTGTCTACCTGTTCACCTGTCTACCTGTCTACCTGTCCACCCGTCTACCTGTCTACCTGTTCACCTGTCTACCTGTTCACCTGGAGGACTTGCTGTGATTTCATCTCTACTTCTATTCACCAGCAGTAGAAGAATTTTAACCTATAAAATACAGAAACTACAACAAGACGTTTATATTGTTGATGTATTTAATAACATTTAATAACATATTTTATTTTTAAATGTATTAATTTATATGAGTTGTATTTAGGGGTCAAGGGTTAACCTGAAGGATTCTAGAGGACGTAGTTGTTGTAACTTCACCTGCAGATGCTGCTTTTAACGTGTTTATTAGTTATTAACATTTATTATTGTATTGATTATGTATTGATTAGATTATTGATACACAAGATCTGATTTATATCAGAATGACTATTACAGCATAATAGACTCATTCTGATATTAGTTTATAATTAATGTCAAACGTCATTTATTACAACAAGGTGATGTGATGATAAACTGAATTTTAAGTCAATTATAGAAAATAATAACAATGATCAAAGATAGTTTTCAAATCAAACGTGAGGTATATTATTAATTATTGTTGTTTAAATCATTTTCTTATCAAATAAAATAGAAGAAAATAAAAGAAGAGAAAAAACATGTCTGGAAGTGTTGTTGCACTCCTCCTTATTACACACACACACACACACACACACACACACACACACACACACACGCACACACACACACACACACACACACTGTACTATTTAGGCCCTGCAGGCTGGTTAGTGAATCAGATCCTCAGGAATGTGATAAACAGAAACAACAAGCTCCATCAAGACCAGTTCACAACTGGTCCCATGAGGACCAGGGTCTAGGATCTAAGAGGACCCGGGTCTAAGAGGACCCAGGTCCTCCAGCCCCCCCCCCTCCAGCAGCCTGAGCTGTTGACAGGCTGATCTGCTCAGAATAGAACCTCCAGTAGACCCGGTCCTGGACCAGAGAGAACCGGCTCATTAAGGACCGGAACAGCTGGACAGCTGCAAACCGCCTGAGTCACGTGACCCTGCAGAAGATTCTGCTGAACACGTCAAATCCTCTTGGAACCCGCATTTCTACATTAGCAGCAGCAGTAAAGTTGACATGTCAGCGTGTGTGTGTGTGTGTGTGTGTGTGTAACTGGGTGTGTACTGGACTGTCTTTTAGCTCGCCTGTTGTGAGCGTCTCCACATTAACCCTTAAAATAAGCCACCGGTTCCGGTCATTCCGACTTTTCTTCCTCCATCCTACACCGACCATTATAAAAACAGAGTTTACCGTAAAGCTGTGAATGTTCTCCGTCCTGACGGGACGTTTTATTCCTTCCCCGTTTTATTTTTCGGTGAAAAAGTGTGATTTGTCTCGCGTTTGTACTCTAATATCTCTCAAAAATGTGTAATTCCGGGTTTCGCCTGCGCGGCAGCGGGCGGGACGTGGGGGCGCTATAGAGCAGAGATTACACATCCGACGCTGAGAAATTAGAGGCGCATGCGAGATAAAACTCATTTTTTAATTGATAAACGCGCCTTATTGAGGAAAGACAAACCCCCGTCGGGACGGACAGCAGCTTCAGCTTTAATCTAAACTCAGAGTTTTTTATTGTTCGAACCGGGAGGAAGCAGCAGCGATGAAACGAACCGCGGCTGACGGTAATTCTTAGCGGCGGCGCGGGCACTGCGTGAGGCCCCGGCGGCTGGATGAGCTACTCACAGGAACCGACATGTTGTCCCGGGGTGTGTTTCTGCCGCAGGCCGCGGTCGCTGCGTCCTGCCGCCGGACGAACATCCAGCGGAACTCGGTCCGAACGGGTCCGCGCTTCGGAGCGGGTTTAGCGACAGCGGCAGCAGCGGAGCGGCCGCCTGAGAGTCCAGCAGCCGCGGCGGTTTCTCCTCCTCCTCCTCCTCCTCACCCCGCCTCCTCTCACTCCTCCTCCTCCTCTCCGCCGTCACGGATGCCTTCACGGACCCGTCAGAAATGCGTTTAGAAAAAAAAAAAGAAAAAGCGGCGTGTCGAGACGACGCGGCGACGATTCTAGAGTCAGCCGCGTCCACCGCTGACGGCTCCGCGTTGAGGAGCGGCAGGAGAGCGCCGCTTATGCCGCCTCTGCCGCATCTACCGTTATCTGCCGCATCTACCGCTCTCTGCCGCCTCTGCCGCATCTACCGCTCTCTGCCGCATCTACCGCATTTACCGTTATCTGCCGCTTCTACCGCTCTCTGCCGCCTCCACCGCATCTACCGCTCTCTGCCGCCTCCACCGCATCTACCGCATTTACCGTTATCTGCCGCATCTACCGCTCTCTGCCGCCTCCACCGCATCTACCGCATTTACCGTTATCTGCCGCATCTACCGCTCTCTGCCGCCTCCACCGCATCTACCGCTCTCTGCCGCCTCTACCTTCGTCATTAACCTGGATTGTTGATTAATCTTTAATTTCGTTTTCCCGTTGAATCTGAACTTTGACCCCTATCCAACTCGCTGCAACACGTGAATTCACTGTTTGAATCTTTATAAATTAAACTCCAGCAGAAACTTCACAATAAATCTGTTGAGTGTTTTTAAATCATTTATATCTTTTCATCTTTTCCTGTCAGTGGCTCCTGATCAGCTGCTGGTTGCCATAGCAACAGTAACTTAAAGCCCTTTGTGACGTCACGTCATTATATTATATATATATATTATATTTATATTATATTATATTTATAAACCAGATTTTAAACATTAACAATGACGTTAACAGAATAAAACTAGAAATAAAGTAAATGTTCAAACAAACCAGAGCAGATTCAACGACGTTTGAGTTGATTTATTATATTTACAGCAAATAACGAGTGGGATCCTCCTCAGGTCCATTAACTGCTGCTGCTGCAGTACTGATTATTGATCACTGATCATTGATCAGCATCTACACATCTATTTATGAAGGAAATCAATCACCACAATTGATGTGATTAGAATCGTCTGGTGTCTCTGAATTTAATTCATTCACTTTTCAAACTGAAAACATGAAGTTTAATGGTTTAGTTCAAAAAACAAGTGATGAGAAATTAAATTCAGAGGAAAAATCAGCTGGTGACAGATTAACTTCAATAAAACGCTGTTAAATTAAATTATTAAAGCCTCAGTGTGTCACACACATACACACACACACACACACACACACACATACACACACACACACACACACACACACACACACACACACACACACTCCTCTAAACTCAGGTTATTAATATCTGGTCCTGAAATAGATTCACAGCAGCAGAGTCAACTTCACTGAGGAAAAACTGTCATTAGAAAACAAGACACTGTGTGTGTGTGTGTGTGTGTGTGTGTGTGTGTGTATGTGTGTGTGTGTGTGTGTGTGTGTGTGTGTGTGTGTGTGTGTGTGTGTGTGTGTGTGTGTGTGTGTGTGTATGTGTGTGTGTGTGTGTGTGTGTGTGTGTGTCATTGTTTCATATTATTCAGTCGCACCATTTTTTCTAACTCAAACTGTCGGTGGTCAACGCGTTCCAAGAAGTTCTTCCTCTCCACGTACCTACACACACACACACACACACACACACACACACACACACACACACACACACACACACACACACACACACACACACACACACACACACACACACACACACACACACACACACACACACACACACACAGGGAGAAAGAGATTGTTAGAATTATTGTTAATTATTTTATTTTTTATCATCACATCCATTGAAAAAGTAAATAAAACAAACACAAATCAGTTAATTAACTCACTAACCAACTAACCAGAATTAAACTAACCAGGATTAAACTAACCAGGACTAAACTAACCAGTTAACCTGACTAAACTAACCAGGACTAAACTAACCAGGACTAAACTAACCAGTTAACCTGACTAAACTAACCTAAACTAACCAGGACTAGTCGTCTCACCCGTCTTTTCCTCGGTTGTGGATCTCCAGCTCCTCAGAGATCCCCTCCTCTGACTTGAAGGCGTCCCAGTCCATCTTGGACTTCTCCAACGTGCTCAGCTTCTGCTTCTTCACCCCCAGTCTGTTCAGGAGGCTGGAGACACCTGCAGGACGCTTCATGCTGCAGGAGACAGCAGGAGGAGCATGAGAGGAGGAGACAGCAGGAGGAGCACCATGAGAGGAGGAGACAGCAGGAGGAGCACCATGAGAGGAGGAGACAGCAGGAGGAGCACCATGAGAGGAGGAGACAGCAGGAGGAGCATGAGAGGAGGAGACAGCAGCAGGAGCACCATGAGAGGAGGAGACAGCAGGAGGAGCACCATGAGAGGAGGAGACAGCAGGAGGAGCATGAGAGGAGGAGACAGCAGCAGGAGGAGCATGAGAGGAGGAGACAGCAGCAGGAGCACCATGAGAGGAGGAGACAGCAAGAGGACCATGAGAGGAGGAGACAGCAGGAGCACCATGAGAGGAGGAGACAGCAGGAGGAGCATGAGAGGAGGAGACAGCAGGAGGAGCACCATGAGAGGAGGAGACAGCAGGAGGAGCACCATGAGAGGAGGAGACAGCAGGAGGAGCACCATGAGAGGAGGAGACAGCAGGAGGAGCATGAGAGGAGGAGACAGCAGGAGGAGCACCATGAGAGGAGGAGACAGCAGGAGGAGCACCATGAGAGGAGGAGACAGCAGGAGGACCATGAGAGGAGGAGACAGCAGGAGGACCATGAGAGGAGGAGACAGCAGGAGCACCATGAGAGGAGGAGACAGCAGGAGGAGCACCATGAGAGGAGGAGACAGCAGGAGGAGCACCATGAGAGGAGGAGACAGCAGGAGGAGCATGAGAGGAGGAGACAGCAGGAGGAGCACCATGAGAGGAGGAGACAGCAGGAGGAGCACCATGAGAGGAGGAGACAGCAGGAGGAGCACCATGAGAGGAGGAGACAGCAGGAGGAGCATGAGAGGAGGAGACAGCAGCAGGAGGACCATGAGAGGAGGAGACAGCAGGAGGACCATGAGAGGAGGAGACAGCAGGAGGACCATGAGAGGAGGAGACAGCAGGAGGAGCACCATGAGAGGAGGAGACAGCAGGAGGAGCACCATGAGAGGAGGAGACAGTAGGAGGAGCACCATGAGAGGAGGAGACAGCAGGAGCACCATGAGAGGAGGAGACAGCAGGAGCACCATGAGAGGAGGAGACAGCAGGAGCACCATGAGAGGAGGAGACAGCAGGAGGAGCACCATGAGAGGAGAGGAGGAGACAGCAGGAGGACCATGAGAGGAGGAGACAGCAGCAGGAGGAGCACCATGAGAGGAGGAGACAGCAGCAGGAGGAGCACCGTGAGAGGAGGAGACAGCAGGAGGAGGAGCACCATGAGAGGAGAGGAGGAGACAGCAGGAGGACCATGAGAGGAGGAGACAGCAGCAGGAGGAGCACCATGAGAGGAGGAGACAGCAGGAGGACCATGAGAGGAGGAACAACATCAGAGTCTGTGTGTGTTAATGAGGGAGTGGTGCTGGTGGTTCTTTCCGGTTGTGTTGGACACACACACACACACACACACACACACACACACACACACACACACACAGATAACTAGGAAATGGTGGTGACTTCCTGTCTTTGGGATGATTTTCTGTTTCCTGTCTGGAGTCTGAAGAGAACATCCACAAACGATTTATCACCATGGCAACACCAGGTATAAAAATAGGTTGGAAAACACACACACACACACACACACACACACAGTATATTGTAGTATATTGTAGTATATTGTAGTATAATGTAGTATAATGTAGTATATTGTAGTATATTGTAGTATAATGTAGTATAATGTAGTATATTGTAGTATAATGTAGTATAATGTAGTATATTGTAGTATAATGTAGTATAATGTAGTATAATGTAGTATAATGTAGTATATTGTAGTATAATGTAGTATATTGTAGTATAATGTAGTATAATGTAGTATAATGTAGTATATTGTAGTATAATGTAGTATAATGTAGTATAATGTAGTATAATGTAGTATAATGTAGTATAATGTAGTATACTGTAGTATAATGTAGTATAATGTAGTATATTGGAGTATAATGTAGTATATTGTAGTATAATGTAGTATAATGTAGTATATTGTAGTATAATGTAGTATAATGTAGTATAATGTAGTATAATGTAGTATAATGTAGTATAATGTAGTATATTGTAGTATAATGTAGTATAATGTAGTATATTGTAGTATAATGTAGTATAATGTAGTATATTGTAGTATAATGTAGTATATTGTAGTATAATGTAGTATATTGTAGTATAATGTAGTATAATGTAGTATATTGTAGTATAATGTAGTATAATGTAGTATATTGTAGTATAATGTAGTATACTGTAGTATAATGTAGTATAATGTAGTATATTGTAGTATAATGTAGTATAATGTAGTATATTGTAGTATAATGTAGTATATTGTAGTATAATGTAGTATAATGTAGTATAATGTAGTATAATGTAGTATATTGTAGTATAATGTAGTATAATGTAGTATAATGTAGTATAATGTAGTATATTGTAGTATATTGTAGTATATTGTAGTATATTGTAGTATAATGTAGTATATTGTAGTATAATGTAGTATAATGTAGTATATTGTAGTATAATGTAGTATAATGTAGTATAATGTAGTATAATGTAGTATAATGTAGTATATTGTAGTATAATGTAGTATAATGTAGTATAATGTAGTATAATGTAGTATAATGTAGTATATTGTAGTATAATGTAGTATATTGTAGTATAATGTAGTATAATGTAGTATATTGTAGTATAATGTAGTATACTGTAGTATAATGTAGTATATTGTAGTATAATGTAGTATATTGTAGTATAATGTAGTATAATGTAGTATATTGTAGTATAATGTAGTATATTGTAGTATAATGTAGTATAATGTAGTATAATGTAGTATAATGTAGTATATTGTAGTATAATGTAGTATAATGTAGTATATTGTAGTATAATGTAGTATATTGTAGTATAATGTAGTATAATGTAGTATAATGTAGTATATTGTAGTATAATGTAGTATAATGTAGTATAATGTAGTATAATGTAGTATATTGTAGTATAATGTAGTATATTGTAGTATAATGTAGTATATTGTAGTATACTGTAGTATAATGTAGTATATTGTAGTATAATGTAGTATAATGTAGTATATTGTAGTATAATGTAGTATAATGTAGTATATTGTAGTATAATGTAGTATATTGTAGTATAATGTAGTATAATGTAGTATATTGTAGTATAATGTAGTATAATGTAGTATAATGTAGTATATTGTAGTATAATGTAGTATAATGTAGTATAATGTAGTATATTGTAGTATAATGTAGTATAATGTAGTATATTGTAGTATAATGTAGTATATTGTAGTATAATGTAGTATAATGTAGTATAATGTAGTATATTGTAGTATAATGTAGTATAATGTAGTATAATGTAGTATATTGTAGTATAATGTAGTATATTGTAGTATAATGTAGTATAATGTAGTATATTGTAGTATAATGTAGTATAATGTAGTATATTGTAGTATAATGTAGTATATTGTAGTATAATGTAGTATAATGTAGTATAATGTAGTATATTGTAGTATAATGTAGTATAATGTAGTATATTGTAGTATAATGTAGTATATTGTAGTATAATGTAGTATAATGTAGTATAATGTAGTATATTGTAGTATAATGTAGTATAATGTAGTATAATGTAGTATAATGTAGTATAATGTAGTATATTGTAGTATAATGTAGTATAATGTAGTATAATGTAGTATAATGTAGTATATTGTAGTATAATGTAGTATAATGTAGTATAATGTAGTATAATGTAGTATATTGTAGTATAATGTAGTATATTGTAGTATAATGTAGTATAATGTAGTATATTGTAGTATATTGTAGTATAATGTAGTATATTGTAGTATAATGTAGTATAATGTAGTATAATGTAGTATATTGTAGTATAATGTAGTATATTGTAGTATAATGTAGTATAATGTAGTATATTGTAGTATAATGTAGTATAATGTAGTATAATGTAGTATATTGTAGTATAATGTAGTATAATGTAGTATAATGTAGTATAATGTAGTATATTGTAGTATAATGTAGTATGATGTAGTATATTGTAGTATAATGTAGTATAATGTAGTATAATGTAGTATAATGTAGTATATTGTAGTATAATGTAGTATAATGTAGTATAATGTAGTATATTGTAGTATAATGTAGTATGATGTAGTATATTGTAGTATAATGTAGTATATTGTAGTATAATGTAGTATAATGTAGTATATTGTAGTATAATGTAGTATAATGTAGTATATTGTAGTATAATGTAGTATAATGTAGTATAATGTAGTATAATGTAGTATAATGTAGTATAATGTAGTATATTGTAGTATGATGTAGTATGATGTAGTATATTGTAGTATAATGTAGTATATTGTAGTATAATGTAGTATATTGTAGTATAATGTAGTATAATGTAGTATATTGTAGTATAATGTAGTATAATGTAGTATAATGTAGTATAATGTAGTATAATGTAGTATAATGTAGTATATTGTAGTATAATGTAGTATATTGTAGTATAATGTAGTATAATGTAGTATATTGTAGTATAATGTAGTATAATGTAGTATAATGTAGTATAATGTAGTATAATGTAGTATATTGTAGTATAATGTAGTATAATGTAGTATAATGTAGTATAATGTAGTATAATGTGTGTACCTGGGTCCAGGATCAGAAGTTTCTTTGGGGATTTTGATGTTTTTTTCATCTTTTTCATTTTTCTGGTTCATCTTCAGAAAACTTTTAGCTTCTCTGGAATCAGCTGATACCTCCTTCTGAACCCTGGACACACACACACACACACACACACACACACACACACACACACACACACACACACACACACACACACACACACACTAAACTCATTATTCAAATACACATAACACACATTAAAACACATTAAAAGACACACACTGATATTGTAGATTGTGTCATCTTCATCATCACCATCATCATCACCATCATCATCATCATCATCATCATCATCATCTTCATCATGGTTCTTACTTCACTTCCTCTCCAGCGAAGTCAAATACTTTCGTTATTGTAACTTTTGCAGATTCTGATGTTTTTTTTCTCTGAGGATCAGTCGAAGAATCATCCTGAGGATTAAAGAGGAATAAAATCACTGTTCATGTGTTAGCGTGTTCATGTGTTAGCGTGTTCATGTGTTAGCGTGTTCATGTGTTAGCGTGTTCATGTGTTAGCGTGTTCATGTGTTAGCGTGTTCATGTGTTAGCGTGTTCATGTGTTAGCGTGTTCATGTGTTAGCGTGTTCATGTGTTAGCGTGTTCATGTGATAGCGTGTTCATGTGTTAGCGTGTTCATGTGTTAGCGTGTTCATGTGTTAGCGTGTTCATGTGTTAGCGTGTTCATGTGATAGCGTGTTCATGTGTTACTGTGTTCATGTGTTAGCGTGTTCATGTGTTAGCGTGTTCATGTGTTAGCGTGTTCATGTGTTAGCGTGTTCATGTGATAGCGTGTTCATGTGTTCATGTGTTACTGTGTTCATGTGTTAGCGTGTTCATGTGATAGCGTGTTCATGTGATAGCGTGTTCATGTGATAGCGTGTTCATGTTTTAGCGTGTTCATGTGATAGCGTGTTCATGTGTTAGCGTGTTCATGTGATAGCGTGTTCATGTGTTATCGTGTTCATGTGATAGCGTGTTCATGTGTTAGCGTGTTCATGTGTTACTGTGTTCATGTGTTTATGTGTTACTGTGTTCATGTGATAGCGTGTTCATGTGATAGCGTGTTCATGTGTTAGCGTGTTCATGTGATAGCGTGTTCATGTGTTAGCGTGTTCATGTCTTAGCGTGTTCATGTGATAGCGTGTTCATGTGTTACTGTGTTCATGTGTTAGCGTGTTCATGTGATAGCGTGTTCATGTGATAGCGTGTTCATGTGATAGCGTGTTCATGTGTTAGCGTGTTCATGTGTTAGCGTGTTCATGTGTTAGCGTGTTCATGTGATAGCGTGTTCATGTGTTAGCGTGTTCATGTGTTAGCGTGTTCATGTGTTACTGTGTTCATGTGTTAGCGTGTTCATGTGATAGCGTGTTCATGTGTTAGCGTGTTCATGTGTTAGCGTGTTCATGTGATAGCGTGTTCATGTGTTCATGTGTTACTGTGTTCATGTGTTAGCGTGTTCATGTGATAGCGTGTTCATGTGATAGCGTGTTCATGTGATAGCGTGTTCATGTGTTAGCGTGTTCATGTGATAGCGTGTTCATGTGTTAGCGTGTTCATGTGTTAGCGTGTTCATGTGATAGCGTGTTCATGTGTTAGCGTGTTCATGTGTTACTGTGTTCATGTGTTAGCGTGTTCATGTGATAGCGTGTTCATGTGATAGCGTGTTCATGTGATAGCGTGTTCATGTATTACTGTGTTCATGTGCTAGCGTGTTCATGTGTTACTGTGTTCATGTGATAACGTGTTCATGTGTTACCGTGTTCTGTGTTTTTGAGTCTTTGGGTCTTGACCCGACATCAGACAAGAAACTGGCCCAGAGTTCATCTGATTTCTTCTTCTGTTTAACTTCCTCCGCCTCGTTAGCCTTGTTAGCTTCGTTAGCCTCGTTAGCTTCCTGTGGTGACGTTTCTTCTTCATCACGTCCTGTCTCCGCCTCCACGGTCAGAACGCCACTCCTCCTCTTTCTGGAGGAAACACAGAATGAAGCTCATCTTCATCGTCTTCAACATCATCGTCTTCATCATCATCGTCTTCAACATCATCTTCATCATCATCATCATTTTATTTGATCCTAATAATCAATAATAAAGTAATAATAATGAATCAGAAGTTTCACCTCATGGTAACATCCTGTTTCTTCTTCTTCTTCTTTTTCTTGGAGGCGGGGTCAGGATGCGTGACGTCATCGCCCTCATGCAGAGGCTCCTCCCCCTCACACTCATTGATGTCGTCCTCACTCAGATTCTCATCTGTTAATTATCATTAACTTTATTATTAATAACATGAAAAACATCAACACGTTCATTTTAACGGGATGACAACATTTATCATGTTGACTTTGTTTATTCGTAAACAACAGTTTACAGTCATTAACTTTACTGATGTTTTCCCATATTTCATATTTTATGCTGACAGCTTACTTTAAATATTATACTTAATATTCGCACTCTTTAATATATTTTTTTATTTAGAAATGTTTTACACACAAAGCTGCTGAATAAAAATATAAAACATGTGATACCTGGTGTGTGTGTGTGTGTGTGTGTACCTGACGGGACGTAGTCTTTATCGTCATTAGATGAATATCCGTCAGAGTCATAGTCGGAATAATTCATGGTGAATTTATTGATCCGGACTCTGATAATCAGAATAAATCTGATAATCAGAATAAATTCCTCTTTTTGCCGCAGTTTTTTCTTCCGAACAGAGAAACAAAGTGACTTCCGGTGGTCGACGGCAACTGCGGAGGATCAAACGCGTTCGCGCATGCGCAGTTCAGTGTCTTCGTCTGCTTTGCTGTCAATAATCGGGTTCCATTCATTCTGTCGCTCTGCCGCCACCGCGTGGATGAAATCAGTCACTGCAGCGCTACTAATATTAAATTTAAATATTCAAATGATTTAAAATATAAAAACAGGATAAAATATTACAAAATAAATAAAAATAATAATAAATATAAATATTTGTGGATTTTAATATAAGCATTAGCTGATAAATAAAACAAAATTAATAAAATAAAACACAATAATACTACTAATAATATATTTTTAAATTATTAATATAGTGTTATTATCATTAATATTGTGATTATTATTAATAAAATTAATAATGTGAATAAAATGATTAAAATATAAAAATACAATATTACAAAATAAATAATAAACATAAAATATCGTCTTCTTTGCTGATTGTAATATTAGCATTAGCTGATAAATAAAAAAGTCCTGGACCTGGACCAGCTCTATACCTCAGGTGGTCCTGGAGGGTCCATGGGAGTCGGGGTCCTGGACCCGCTGAGACCATCAGGTCCCCGTAGAGAGTCAGAGTCTGGTCCATGTCAGTGGTCGTAAGTCAGGCTGGTTTATAACAACAATAATATTAATCACTATAATAATAATAATAATAGAGTCTGGTATAACCTGCAGCAGCAGTGTGACCAGCAGGAGTCACTGTGTGATGTTAAATCTGATTTCATCTTATTTTATTACTCACATGTTTCTAATAGTCACTACCGTGTCTGTATATATATACATATATATATATATATATATATATATATATATATATATATATATATATATATATATATATATATATATATATATATATATATATATATATATATATATATATATATATATATATGTCCAGCAGCTTCTTCTTCTTCTTTTCTTCAGACTCATTCGTGTTGGTTTAAAAACACAAAGATGAAACCTGCTGATCACAAAATTAATCTGAGATTCTGTTTGATGTGAAGACGTCACACTGATCTCTAGAGTGTGTGTGTGTTATAATGTGTGTGTGTGTGTCCTCTCTAAATGCTAATGTGTTGCTGCTGTTTGCAGCATCACGACTCTTCCTCCTCCTCTTCCTCCTCCTCTTCCTCCTCTTCCTCCTCTTTTCTTTCTATCTCAGCAGCATCTTTTGTTCCTGACTCAGATCTGAGGTCAGTTTCTTTGAATCTGAAAATACAGGAGACAGAAAATGATGAGAACTTGAAAAACACACACACACACACACACACACACACACACACTCACACACACACACACACACACACACACACTATAACACACACACACTCACACGCTATAACATACACACACACTATAACACACACACACACTATAACACACACACACTATAACACACTATAACACACACACACACTATAACACACACACACACACACACACACACACTATAACACACACACACACACACACACACACTATAACATACACACACACTATAACACACACACACACACACACACACTATAACACACACACACTCACACGCTATAACATACACACACACACACACTATAACACACACACACACACACACACACACACACACACACACACACACACACACACACTCACACTATAACACACACACACACACTATAACACACACACTCACACACACTATAACACACACACACACACTATAACATACACACACACACACACACACTATAACACACACACACACACACACACTATAACACCCACACACACACACACACACACTATAACACACACTATCACATACACACACACACACACACACACACACACACTATATATACGTAAGAGACCAGGACCAGGCAGAGACCGGGACCAGGAGGAGCCTCATCTCTTCCACGCTGACTCAGACTAAAACCTGATTTGGAGACTTAGTGGATCGATTCATCAGCGTCACAGAAACCACATCAGACCACCTCAGACCAGGACCTGGTTTCTGTCCAGCAGCAGCTTCAACTTCAACAAGACACTGACCCATTCTAATGGATCAGAACTGGACCCTGATGGAGACCGATGTGGATCCAGCTGATGTGGATCCAGCTGATGTGGATCCAGCTGTGGTCTGATGTGGTTCTGGACCTGTTAATGAGGTCCTGAGGTCCAGGTCCTACAGGTCCAGGTCTATGAGGGTCCAGGTCTTGGGGGTCCAGGTCTCCAGCTAGCAGCTGTCTTTATCTTTATTCTTGATCTTTATTCTGGACTCAACCCTCTGATCCTCAGTCAACAGCAGGTTAATGATCTGCTGGAACAGCTGCAGCTCCTCTACAAACAGTTGTGATGTCACAACCGTGCAGAGCCATGATGGAGAGGGCTGTTTACAGCAGGGACCTGCCTAGACCACCAGGGACCTGCCTAGACCACCAGGGACCAGGAGGGTCCATCTGGTCTGGGTCTTTGGTTCCAATGATGAGACGATGCTAAAACGTCATTAAAAAGTAGAAATATACAAAAACAAACAGAAAAAAACTTCAGCTTCAATAAAACCAGAAATAAAAATGTTATAAAATAAAATAAAATAATATGAGACAAAATAGAAACTGGTGAAAAATTAACGAATTATGAAAAATATGTATACGTCCCTATATGTCTATATACGTCTCTATATGTCTATATACGTCTCTATATGTCTATATACGTCCCTATATGTCTATATACGTCCCTATATGTCTATATACGTCTCTATATGTCTATATACATCCCTATATGTCTATATACGTCCCTATATATCCCGATATGTCCCTATATGTCTCTATATGTCCCTATATGTCCCTGTATGTCTATATGTCTATATACGTCCCTATATGTCTCTATATGTCCCTACATGTCTATATACGTCCCTATATGTCTCTATATGCCTCTATATGTCTCTATATGTCTATATACGTCTCTATATGTCTATATACGTCCCTATATGTCTATATACGTCCCTATATGTCTATATATGTCCCTATATGTCTCTATATGTCTCTATATGTCCCTATATGTCTCTATATGTCCCTACATGTCTATATATGTCCCTCTATGTCCCTATATGTCCCTACATGTCTATATGTCTATATATGTCCCTATATGTCTCTATATGTCTATATACATCCCTATATGTCTATATGTCTCTATATGTCCCTATATGTCTATATGTCTATATGTCTCTATATGTCTATATATGTCCCTATATGTCTCTATATGTCTCTATATGTCCCTATATGTCTCTATATGTCCCTACATGTCTATATATGTCCCTCTATGTCCCTATATGTCCCTACATGTCTATATGTCTATATATGTCCCTATATGTCTCTATATGTCTATATACATCCCTATATGTCTATATGTCTCTATATGTCTCTATATGTCTATATGTCTCTATATGTCCCTATGTCTCTATATGTCTATATACGTCCCTATATGTCCCTATATGTCTATATACATCCCTATATGTCTATATGTCCCTACATGTCTATATGTCTATATATGTCCCTATATGTCTATATACATCCCTATATGTCTATATGTCTCTATATGTCCCTATATGTTTCTATATGTCTATATACGTCCCTATATGTCCCTATATGTCTATATGTCCCTCTATGTCCCTATATGTCTATATACGTCCCTATATGTCCCCATATGTCCCTATATGTCTCTATATGTCCCTATATGTCTATATACGTCCCTATATGTCTCTATATGTCCCTACATGTCTATATACGTCCCTATATGTCTCTATATGCCTCTATATGTCTCTATATGTCTATATACGTCTCTATATGTCTATATACGTCCCTATATGTCTATATACGTCCCTATATGTCTCTATATGTCCCTACATGTCTATATACGTCCCTATATGTCTCTATATGTCTCTATATGTCTCTATATGTCCCTATATGTCTCTATATGTCCCTACATGTCTATATACGTCCCTATATGTCTCTATATGCCTCTATATGTCTCTATATGTCTATATACGTCTCTATATGTCTATATACGTCCCTATATGTCCCCATATGTCCCTATATGTCTCTATATGTCCCTATATGTCTCTATATGTCCCTATATGTCTCTATATGTCCCTACATGTCTATATACGTCCCTATATGTCTCTATATGTCCCTACATGTCTATATACGTCCCTATATGTCTCTATATGCCTCTATATGTCTCTATATGTCTATATACGTCTCTATATGTCTATATACGTCCCTATATGTCTATATACGTCCCTATATGTCTCTATATGTCCCTACATGTCTATATACGTCCCTATATGTCTCTATATGTCTCTATATGTCTCTATATGTCCCTATATGTCTCTATATGTCCCTATATGTCTATATATGTCCCTATATGTCTCTATATGTCCCTACATGTCTATATACGTCCCTATATGTCTCTATATGCCTCTATATGTCTCTATATGTCTATATACGTCTCTATATGTCTATATACGTCCCTATATGTCTATATACGTCCCTATATGTCTCTATATGTCCCTACATGTCTATATACGTCCCTATATGTCTCTATATGTCTCTATATGTCCCTATATGTCTCTATATGTCCCTATATGTCTATATACATCCCTATATGTCTATATGTCTCTATATGTCCCTATATGTCTCTATATGTCTATATACGTCCCTATATGTCCCTATATGTCTATATACGTCCCTATATGTCTCTATATGTCCCTATATGTCTCTATATGTCTCTATATGTCCCTATATGTCTATATACATCCCTATATGTCTATATGTCTCTATATGTCCCTATATGTCTCTATATGTCTATATACATCCCTATATGTCTATATGTCTCTATATGTCTCTATATGTCTCTATATGTCCCTATATGTCTCTATATGTCTATATACGTCCCTATATGTCCCTATATGTCTATATACATCCCTATATGTCTATATGTCTCTATATGTCCCTATATGTTTCTATATGTCTATATATGTTTCTATATGTCTATATACGTCCCTATATGTCCCTATATGTCCCTATATGTCTATATGTCCCTCTATGTCTCTATATGTCTATATGTCCCTCTATGTCCCTCTATGTCCCTATATGTCTATATACATCCCTATATGTCTATATGTCTCTATATGTCCCTATATGTCTCTATATGTCTATATACGTCCCTATATGTCCCTATATGTCTATATACGTCCCTATATGTCTCTATATGTCCCTATATGTCTCTATATGTCTCTATATGTCCCTATATGTCTATATACATCCCTATATGTCTATATGTCTCTATATGTCCCTATATGTCTCTATATGTCTATATACATCCCTATATGTCTATATGTCTCTATATGTCTCTATATGTCTCTATATGTCCCTATATGTCTCTATATGTCTATATACGTCCCTATATGTCCCTATATGTCTATATACATCCCTATATGTCTATATGTCTCTATATGTCCCTATATGTTTCTATATGTCTATATATGTTTCTATATGTCTATATACGTCCCTATATGTCCCTATATGTCCCTATATGTCTATATGTCCCTCTATGTCTCTATATGTCTATATGTCCCTCTATGTCCCTCTATGTCTCTATATGTCTATATGTCCCTCTATGTCCCTATATGTCTATATGTCTATATATGTCTATATGTCTCTATATGTCTATATGTCTCTATATGTCTCTATATGTCTCTATATGTCTATATATGTCTATATGTCTCTATATGTCTTTATGTCTATATGTCTCTATATGTCTATATGTCTATATATGTCTCTATATGTCTATATGTCTATATGTCTCTATATGTCTATATGTCTATATATGTCTCTATATGTCTCTATATGTCTCTATATGTCCCTATATGTCTATATGTCTCTATATGTCTATATGTCTCTATATGTCTCTATATGTCCCTATATGTCTATATACATCCCTATATGTCTATATGTCTCTATATGTCCCTATATGTCTCTATATGTCTATATACGTCCCTATATGTCCCTATATGTCTATATACGTCCCTATATGTCTCTATATGTCCCTATATGTCTCTATATGTCCCTATATGTCTATATACATCCCTATATGTCTATATACATCCCTATATGTCTATATGTCTCTATATGTCCCTATATGTCTCTATATGTCTATATACATCCCTATATGTCTATATGTCTCTATATGTCCCTATATGTCTCTATATGTCTATATACGTCCCTATATGTCCCTATATGTCTATATACATCCCTATATGTCTATATGTCTCTATATGTCCCTATATGTTTCTATATGTCTATATATGTTTCTATATGTCTATATACGTCCCTATATGTCCCTATATGTCCCTATATGTCCATATATGTCTATATGTCCCTCTATGTCTCTATATGTCTATATGTCCCTCTATGTCTCTATATGTCTATATGTCTCTATATGTCTCTATATGTCTCTATATGTCTATATATGTCTCTATATGTCTTTATGTCTATATGTCTCTATATGTCTCTATATGTCTCTATATGTCTATATGTCTCTATATGTCTATATGTCTCTATATGTCTCTATATGTCTCTATATGTCTATATGTCTCTATATGTCTCTATATGTCTATATGTCTCTATATGTCTCTATATGTCTATATGTCTATATGTCTATATGTCTATATATGTGTATATGTCTCTGTGTATTTGTGTGTTTGTCTCCGTCCTCACGTCTCCATCCTGTAAGTCCTCAGGTGGTGTTTCTACCAGTAAAGTGTCCCCAGGTCCCAGTGTGATAATGATGATGATGATGATGATGATGATGATGATGATGACGTCTGAGACGTGTCCTGCTGTCAAACGTCCTCTCAGCTTCCTCCTGTTCCTCTGGTCACTTTAATCACTGACTTCTGTCTCTGGGCTTTAAAACCTGAAATATCACTGAGGAGGAATTAATCAGTGGTTCTGGTCCACCATGAACCCAGACCCATCCAGTCCAGACTCATCCAGTCCAGACTCATCCAGTCCAGACGGATCCAACCTTCAAAAGAGAAAAAGAGATTTTAAAATCAAATGATCAAATAAACCAGTTTAGTTTTAGATCTGGATCAGACCTCAGCTCTGGAGTCTCAGCTCTCTCAGCGGATCCCAACAGGATCTTCAGGTTCAAGGATTCAGATCCAGGTTTTTTTATGTCCTGCAGGTTTTCACTGGTCCAGTTTCACGGTGAGACTGTGGTTCAGGTTCAGGTTAGAGAAGATCAGGTCTTGAGATTCAGGTCTTGGTGGTTCTAATTGTGAGGTTTGGATTTTGGTGGTTCAGGTCTTGTGGTTCAGGTCTTGAGGTTCAGATCTTGGAGGTTCAGGTCTTGGTGGTTCAGGTCTTGAGGTCCAGGTCTCAGATAATTCCCTGTATCCATGGTTACGGAGACAATAAGACGAGCCGTTTGTTTCTAGACCCGTCTTCATGGTGCTGGATCCTGGAGACCATGTGGACCACTATGAGACCTCCATATTCACCCCAAACATCTGTGAGACCTGGTCTGGACCTGGTCTACACAGAACCATCAGAATACTCATCCTCCACTGTCACAGCATCAGTTACATCTAAACAGGAATAAGATCAGCGACGTGTTGATTCTACATTCAGCTGATAATAAATGATGAATATTAATAAGTGAATATTATTAATATAATATTATTATTAATAATAAGCCTCGCTGCAGAATCAGGGCGTTTTCTAGGAATAAAGACCTGAACCAGGTCCGTTGTGTTGTTTTTCCTCCTCAGGACCAGAACTAATGAGTTTTATTACAACACAGAATAAATTAAATTAAACTGAATTAAAATCATAACAGAATCGTGGTTTCAGGTATTTCAGAGATAATCTGATCAAACAGCAGTTCCAGAGGTTGTGAACCACCAACACGTTATAAACAGTGAAATAAGTCCTCATCTAGAACCTCATTAAACTGATGGAACACATTCATCTAGAACCTCATTGAACTGATGGAACACATTCATCTAGAACCTCATTAAACTGATGGAACACATTCATCTAGAACCTCATTAAACTGATGGAACACATTCATCTAGAACCTCATTAAACTGATGGAACACATTCATCTAGAACCTCATTAAACTGATGGAACACATTCATCTAGAACCTCATTGAACTGATGGAACACATTCATCTAGAACCTCATTAAACTGATGGAACACATTCATCTAGAACCTCATTAAACTGATGGAACACATTCATCTAGAACCTCATTAAACTGATGGAACACATTCATCTAGAACCTCATTGAACTGATGGAACACATTCATCTAGAACCTCATTAAACTGATGGAACACATTCATCTAGAACCTCATTGAACTGATGGAACACATTCATCTAGAACCTCATTAAACTGATGGAACACATTCATCTAGAACCTCAGGAAACGTTATTATTGACTGATCAGCTGATTGAAAGTTAACGACTTTAATAAATGTTGATTAATAAACAGCTGCATTAATTTAACTCATATAAATGTTGATTAATAAACAGCTGCATTAATTTAACTCATATAAATGTTGATTAATAAACAGCTGCATTAATTTAACTCATATAAATGTTGATTAATAAACAGCTGCATTAACTCACATCAACCTGATGGAACCAGACGTTTCTGCAGCTCGACGCCTGTTTTCTCTGTTGATTCTGATTCATGAAGCAGGAAGAGACGAACAAATCAAATCAAACCGTTACAGATGTGTGTAAAGACGCAGAATAACATGAAATCCTGATTAAACTCACTGTGAATGGATCGTTGGTGTCTGGAGGAATAAAGTCGCCTCGTTCTTTATCGTCACAGAGAAACGTTTAGTTATTGATGAGAAGCTGAAGAGATTTACTGAGGAAAAGATGACCTCAATCATTTTAACAGAGTCACAGATATGTGTATATATATATGTGTATATATGTATATATATGTTTATATATGTGTATATATGTTTATATATGTTTATATATGTATATATATGTTTATATATGTTTATATATGTTTATATATGTGTATATATGTTTATATATGTTTATATATGTATATATATGTTTATATATGTGTATATATGTTTATATATGTTTATATATGTGTATTTGTTTATATATGTGTATATATGTTTATATATGTATATATATGTTTATATATGTGTATATATGTTTATATATGTGTATATATGTTTATATATGTGTATATATGTTTATATATGTGTATATATGTTTATATATGTGTATATATGTTTATATATGTTTATATATGTTTATATATGTTTATATATGTTTATATATGTATATATATGTTTATATATGTGTATATATGTTTATATATGTGTATATATGTTTATATATGTTTATATATGTTTATATATGTTTATATATGCGTATTTATATATATCGTTGATAAAGAAAAGCCTGAATTATTGTAACGGTAAAGTTCATGAACCATAAAACCATTGATCCAGAATAAACAGGTTAGAGACTGTGAAAAGCTGAAAATCTAATCCTGGATGCAGCTGGAACACGCTGCTGCTGCTGCTGTGATTAGACCATTACCTTCCTGGAGGGGGGCGGGGTCAGAGGGGGTGGAGGGGGCGGGGCTATGATGAGGGGGCGGGGCCTGGTGCTGCTGCAGGTTCCTGTCATCGACTATAAAAAGGTGAGTCTCACTTCATCTGAACCATCGTTGCTGCTGAAAAACTGATTCAGAAAGATACTGCTGCTGCTGCTGAGAGGACAAGGTGATTCACTGCTTACTGACTGCTTACTGACTGGTTACTGCTTACTGACTGGTTACTGACTGGTTACTGACTGCTTACTGACTGGTTACTGACTGGTTACTGACTGGTTACTGGTTACTGACTGGTTACTGACTGGTTACTGCTTACTGACTGTTTCCTGACTGTTTCCTGACTGTTCCAGATGCAGAAGTGTGTGGGTGTAGTGTTTTCTGACTGTTTTCTAACTGTTTCCTGACTGTTTACTGACTGTTTACTGACTGTTCCAGATGCAGAAGTGTGTGGGTGTAGTGTTTTCTGTTTACTGACTGTTTTCTAACTGTTTCCTGACTGTTTACTGACTGTTCCAGATGCAGAAGTGTGTGGGTGTAGTGTTTTCTGACTGTTTTCTAACTGTTTACTGACTGTTTACTGACTGTTCCAGATGCAGAAGTGTGTGGGTGTAGTGTTTTCTGTTTACTGACTGTTTTCTAACTGTTTCCTGACTGTTTACTGACTGTTCCAGATGCAGAAGTGTGTGGGTGTAGTGTTTTCTAACTGTTTTCTAACTGTTTCCTGGCTGTTTACTGACTGTTTTCTAACTGTTTCCTGACTGTTTACTGACTGTTCCAGATGCAGAAGTGTGTGGGTGTAGTGTTTTCTGTTTACTGACTGTTTTCTAACTGTTTACTGACTGTTTACTGACTGTTCCAGATGCAGAAGTGTGTGGGTGTAGTGTTTTCTAACTGTTTTCTAACTGTTTCCTGGCTGTTTACTGACTGTTTTCTAACTGTTTCCTGGCTGTTTCCTGACTGTTTACTGACTGTTCCAGATGCAGAAGTGTGTGGGTGTAGTGTTTTCTGTTTACTGACTGTTTACTGACTGTTCCAGATGCAGAAGTGTGTGGGTGTAGTGTTTTCTGACTGTTTTCTAACTGTTTCCTGACTGTTTACTGACTGTTCCAGATGCAGAAGTGTGTGGGTGTAGTGTTTTCTGACTGTTTTCTAACTGTTTCCTGACTGTTTACTGACTGTTCCAGATGCAGAAGTGTGTGGGTGTAGTGCTGGTGTCCCTCGTCCTGTGTTCCTCTCTGTGTGAAACCATCGGACTGGTCGTCGCTGTGAGTTTAAACCTTTTACTGAAAATTTACAACATTTTAACTCGTTTTATTTCAGCCTCAAACATTTTTCTGTTGCAGGCGAAAGAAAAACGAGGCTGGACTCTGAACAGCGCTGGCTACCTGCTAGGTCCCCGTAAGTACCGTTTATTACCTGCTAGGTCCCCGTAAGTACCGTTTATTACCTGCTAGGTCCCCGTAAGTACTGATTATTACCTGCTAGGTCCCCGTAAGTACCGATTATTACCTGCTAGGTCCCTGTAAGTACTGTTTTTACCTGTTAGGTCCCCGTAAGTACTGTTTTTTTTATCTAATCCTAATTAATAAATAACATCCTAATATTTGAAGGAGTTTATTCTTTCCATCCTGTCAGATTAACCCTCTGTTGTCATATGGAAACAATCACTATCTTCATTTTTCTAAAGCACTATGGTATAAAATGTATGTTTTTACAGTTAGGTGTGAAAAACGGGCTTTTATTTTGAAGGATATACAGTTTATGAGGTCACATGACCAGGATATCCCTATTGCTGATGGAGCATCACTGTCTCACATTCGGGAACATTTTAACCAAATATATATATATATATATCAACAATATTTAAATATGATAAATGTATAAACCTGATGGAGTCATTAACTTACATATGAAACTAGCCTGACACTATGATTCCTCCTCATTTCTAACGTATATATTTGTAATATATTTATCATTTATTCCAGTTTAAGTAATAAAAGCATCTACACATGTTTTTCTGCCACGGTGAAGTCGTATTTACTGCAGCAACATCTAATTCATAATAGTGGTAGTTTTCTTCCCTCGTTAATTAAACCCAGAACACATGAACAGTTATTACGTTCTGCAGCATCATTACGTTAAAAGCTGCAGTTCGTGGTTTATTTCACGTAACGAGGTGTGAATGTGGCCGATGTAACAAAGAGATGATGAGATGATCCTCTGAATCAACGTTTGTGTCTTTGTTCTGCCGCTGGGTCGGTTAATGAGGCTCATTTAAAGCTCATTCCCTATAGAGGACCCATCAGGGTGTGTGTGTGTGTGTGTGTGTGTGCGCGTGCGTGCATGCGTGTGTGTGTGTGTGTGTGTGTGTGTGTGTGTGTGTGTGTGTGTGCAGCCCAGGTAAAGGTTGCTCCTGCCTCATCCTGTGTTTCAGGTCGTATTGATCATCTAATTCAGATAAAGGATTCTCCCAGTGCCAGAGGCAGAGACCAGCTGGTCGCTCCATGTAAGATAGAACGGCCTCTGCAGGGTTCTGGTCCCGGCTGGAATTGTTCTGGATGTTCTGTTCTAAACCTTTCTGTTGCTAAGAGACGGACCCAGTGTGTTCTGGACCTCCACCCGTCTACATGTGTTCTAGACCTCCATCAGTCTACATGTGTTCTAGACCACCATCAGTCTACGTGTGTTCTAGACCTCCACCCGTCTACATGTGTTCTAGACCTCCATCTGTCTACGTGTGTTCTAGACCTCCACCAGTCTACATGTGTTCTAGACCTCCACCCGTCTACATGTGTTCTAGACCTCCATCTGTCTACGTGTGTTCTAGACCTCCACCAGTCTACATGTGTTCTAGACCTCCACCCGTCTACATGTGTTCTAGACCTCCATCTGTCTACATGTGTTCTAGACCTCCATCTGTCTACATGTGTTCTAGACCTCCACCCGTCTACATGTGTTCTAGACCTCCATCTGTCTACGTGTGTTCTAGACCTCCACCCGTCTATGTGTTCTAGACCTCCATCTGTCTACGTGTGTTCTAGACCTCCACCCGTCTATGTGTTCTAGACCTCCATCTGTCTACATGTGTTCTAGACCTCCATCTGTCTACGTGTGTTCTAGACCTCCACCCGTCTACATGTGTTCTAGACCTCCACCCGTCTACATGTGTTCTAGACCTCCATCTGTCTACGTGTGTTCTAGACCTCCACCTGTCTGTGTTCTAGACCTCCATCTGTCTACGTGTGTTCTAGACCTCCACCTGTCTGTGTGTTCTAGACCTCCATCTGTCTACATGTGTCCTAGACCTCCACCCGTCTATGTGTTCTAGACCTCCATCTGTCTACATGTGTCCTAGACCTCCACCCGTCTATGTGTTCTAGACCTCCACCCGTCTGTGTTCTAGACCTCCATCTGTCTACGTGTGTTCTAGACCTCCACCCGTCTATGTGTTCTAGACCTCCATCTGTCTACATGTGTTCTAGACCTCCATCTGTCTACATGTGTCCTAGACCTCCACCCGTCTATGTGTTCTAGACCTCCATCTGTCTACATGTGTTCTAGACCTCCACCAGTCTACATGTGTTCTAGACCTCCACCCGTCTGTGTTCTAGACCTCCACCCGTCTACATGTGTTCTAGACCTCCATCTGTCTACGTGTGTTCTAGACCTCCACCCGTCTATGTGTTCTAGACCTCCATCTGTCTACGTGTGTTCTAGACCTCCACCCGTCTATGTGTTCTAGACCTCCATCTGTCTACGTGTGTTCTAGACCTCCACCCGTCTATGTGTTCTAGACCTCCATCTGTCTACATGTGTTCTAGACCTCCACCAGTCTACATGTGTTCTAGACCTCCACCCGTCTGTGTTCTAGACCTCCACCCGTCTACATGTGTTCTAGACCTCCACCCGTCTACATGTGTTCTAGACCTCCATCTGTCTACGTGTGTTCTAGACCTCCACCCGTCTATGTGTTCTAGACCTCCATCTGTCTACGTGTGTTCTAGACCTCCACCCGTCTATGTGTTCTAGACCTCCATCTGTCTACATGTGTCCTAGACCTCCACCCGTCTACATGTGTTCTAGACCTCCACCCGTCTACGTGTGTTCTAGACCTCCACCTGTCTACGTGTGTTCTAGACCTCCACCCGTCTATGTGTTCTAGACCTCCATCTGTCTACATGTGTCCTAGACCTCCACCCGTCTATGTGTGTCCTAGACCTCCACCTGTCTGTGTTCTAGACCTCCACCCGTCTACATGTGTTCTAGACCTCCACCTGTCTGTGTTCTAGATCTCCACCCGTCTACGTGGTCTAGACCTCCACCCGTCTACGTGGTCTAGACCTAAATATACACCAACTAAATCTAATGAAGTAAATGTTAATTAACTTTATATAAATTAACTAAATATAAATATAAACGCAGCCGTTCGTTCATCAACAGTAATTTTATAAATAAATTAAACGTTTCATTTTAAACATGGTACAAGGTAGAGATTTCAAAATAAAAGCATGAGAACTGGTTTTAGGTTGTGGGTAAATTTAATCTATTAAATAAATAAAAGCCCAGATTTTTATTCAACTTTTAACAATAAATTAAATTCAGCATCAATTTGATATAAATAAATAAAACGATCAATGGAATCAGATAATTCTACTCAACATTAGACGATTACAAAGTGGATCCACCTCAGACCAGATCCACCTCAGACCAGATCCACCTCAGACCAGATCCACCTTAAACCAGATCCACCTTAGACCAGATCCACCTCAGACCAGATCCACCTTAGACCAGATCCACCTCACTCATTTTGTTTTTTTCAGTCTGGATTTAATGATTTTATTGTTTTTGTGTCAAAGCTGCAGTTTTTATCTCATTTAAATGTTTAATGTTTAAATGTTTAATGTTTAAATGTTTAATGTTTAAATGTTGTAAATGTTGTAAATGTGCTTCTTTTCTTTTCTTTTGTCGTTTATTCAAACCTTTTTTCTGCAATTCCCTGAGTCAGACCAAACCCTGCAGGTCCGTCCAGACCAGAATGAAGTGAATAAACCGCTGGAATAAACAGATGAAGTTAGAGACGAGTCTGTTTGTTGTTGTTGTTGTTGTGTTTGTCGTGTTTGTTTGTTGTTTCTGATAAAACTGCAGGTGAAAATATCTGCACTTAGTTCAACGTTAACCCAAATTATAATTTAAAGAAAGCAGATGATAAAAGTATTCTCTGCAGTGGTTTAAACTAACCTTCTGACCTCTGACCTCTGACCCCTGCCCCCGTCCAGACGGCATCGATGGACACCGGACTCTGGGGGACAAGCCGGGTCTGGCAGGAAAGAGGGACCTGGGCCAGGAGGAGGACTACAGATCAGGTCTGGGTCTTTCTGTAATTCCCGTCGCTGTCATTCTGTGACCTTTAACCTTTTACCTGCGTGGCTCCGCCCCCTCCAGGTGTGCTGAGGATAGCGGACGAAGACGTCATCCACACCGTCATCGACTTCCTGTCCTACCTCAAACTGAAAGGTAACGACCTCGTTAAGTGGTTAATTACAGCTAATTAGCCTCGTCAGAGGGGGGGGGGGGGGGGGCGGCTCCTCCGTTAAAACCTACAGATTCTGTTCCTCTAATTGATGTTAATTAGTTAATTAATGAGTTAATTAAACAGGAGTTTCTGATTGTGCTGCAGAGATGGGAGCCCTGGACAGCCTTCCTTCCTCTGTGACATCAGAAGAACTGGCCAATCCCTGACGAGTCTGCCGCTCTAGCCCCGCCCCCCGACCCCTGACCCCCGGCTCTGACCTGGAAGCTGAGACCTGATTCTGTGTCTGAGCGACGTCATGTAAATAATAAAGGTTCTGATCACTGATCAATAATCAGCTGATTCATGGAGTCAAACAATAAATAAACAATAAATAAATAAACAATAAATAAATGGCACCTGATCACGGATCAATGTGGTTTATTGATGGTTCTGAAGCTGCTGGACCTGGACCACAGAGACCAGTATCTAGAGGACTAGACCACAGAGACCAGTATCTAGAGGACTAGACCACAGACATGGACCACAGAGACCAGTATCTAGAGGACTAGACCACAGACATGGACCACAGAGACCAGAATCTAGAGGACTAGACTACAGACCTGGACCACAGAGACCAGTATCTAGAGGACCAGACTAAACATCTGGACCACAGAGACCAGTATTTGAGGACCAGACTATGGCTCAGTTATTATTTTATTTATTATAACTCGCTGCTTTAGTTCATTCTAACTCCAGCTGTTTATCCTGCGGTCACGGCTGTTGCCATGGTTACTAACGGTATCAGTGCTCCATTGATCATGGCTTAAACTCACATCAGCTGATCTGGAACCAGAACCTCAGGGTTTGTTGAACCTCCTTTAAGTCCTGGTCCAGGATCTGGTTTTTACAGAAACCTGGACCCACACCAGGACCAGGACTGGACCCACACCAGGGTTAGAAATCCAAAAAGGGTTGGGTTAAAAAAAATCCACAATAGACAAATAACTGGATATTTATTCATGAACATTAAATATTATTATTAGTTTTCTCTCCTTTCATTGGATAATATTCATGATATATATATATTATATATAACATCAGTAATAGAAGCTGGAGGCTGCTGCCCCCTGGTGGCTGCAGCTACACATGACCACTGATACCACTGCTCCATTAACAGCAGTAGAGCAGCCATTAACATTAACATAGTAATTAACATTAATTAACATAGTAATTAACGTTAATTAACATCATAATTAACATTAATTAACAGGCTCGTTGGTAATTGTTGACCTTTCAGCCGTTTTCAGAGCAGCAGCTTCCAGATGTGACGACCTGGAGAGAAATAATGAGAATAAGCAGCAGCATATAACAGGTTATATATCACCTGTTACAGCAGCATATAACAGGTTATACATCACCTGTTACAGCAGCATATAACAGGTTATACATCACCTGTTACAGCAGCATATAACAGGTTATACATCACCTGTTACAGCAGCATATAACAGGTTATATCATCACCTGTTACAGCAGCATATAACAGGTTATACATCACCTGTTACAGCAGCATATAACAGGTTATATATCACCTGTTACAGCAGCATATAACGGGTTATACATCACCTGTTACAGCAGCATATAACGGGTTATACATCACCTGTTACAGCAGCATATAACGGGTTATACATCACCTGTTACAGCAGCATATAACAGGTTATACATCACCTGTTACAGCAGCATATAACAGGTTATACATCACCTGTTACAGCAGCATATAACAGGTTATACATCACCTGTTACAGCAGCATATAACAGGTTATACATCACCTGTTACAGCAGCATATAACAGGTTATACATCACCTGTTACAGCAGCATATAACAGGTTATATATCACCTGTTACAGCAGCATATAACAGGTTATATATCACCTGTTACAGCAGCATATAACAGGTTATATATCACCTGTTACAGCAGCATATAACAGGTTATACATCACCTGTTACAGCAGCATATAACAGGTTATACATCACCTGTTACAGCAGCATATAACAGGTTATACATCACCTGTTACAGCAGCATATAACAGGTTATACATCACCTGTTACAGCAGCATATAACAGGTTATACATCACCTGTTACAGCAGCATATAACAGGTTATACATCACCTGTTACAGCAGCATATAACAGGTTATACATCACCTGTTACAGCAGCATATAACAGGTTATACATCACCTGTTACAGCAGCATATAACAGGTTATACATCACCTGTTACAGCAGCATATAACAGGTTATATATCACCTGTTACAGCAGCATATAACAGGTTATACATCACCTGTTACAGCAGCATATAACAGGTTATACATCACCTGTTACAGCAGCATATAACAGGTTATACATCACCTGTTACAGCAGCATATAACAGGTTACATATCACCTGTTACAGCAGCATATAACGGGTTACATATCACCTGTTACAGCAGCATATAACGGGTTATACATCACCTGTTACAGCAGCATATAACGGGTTATATCATCACCTGTTACAGCAGCATATAACAGGTTATATATCACCTGTTACAGCAGCATATAACAGGTTATACATCACCTGTTACAGCAGCATATAACGGGTTATATCATCACCTGTTACAGCAGCATATAACAGGTTATATATCACCTGTTACAGCAGCATATAACAGGTTATATATCACCTGTTACAGCAGCATATAACAGGTTATATCATCACCTGTTACAGCAGCATATAACAGGTTATACATCACCTGTTACAGCAGCATATAACAGGTTATACATCACCTGTTACAGCAGCATATAACAGGTTATACATCACCTGTTACAGCAGCATATAACAGGTTATACATCACCTGTTACAGCAGCATATAACAGGTTATACATCACCTGTTACAGCAGCATATAACAGGTTATACATCACCTGTTACAGCAGCATATAACAGGTTATACATCACCTGTTACAGCAGCATATAACAGGTTATATATCACCTGTTACAGCAGCATATAACAGGTTATACATCACCTGTTACAGCAGCATATAACAGGTTATACATCACCTGTTACAGCAGCATATAACAGGTTATACATCACCTGTTACAGCAGCATATAACAGGTTACATATCACCTGTTACAGCAGCATATAACGGGTTACATATCACCTGTTACAGCAGCATATAACGGGTTATACATCACCTGTTACAGCAGCATATAACGGGTTATATCATCACCTGTTACAGCAGCATATAACAGGTTATATATCACCTGTTACAGCAGCATATAACAGGTTATATATCACCTGTTACAGCAGCATATAACAGGTTATATCATCACCTGTTACAGCAGCATATAACAGGTTATACATCACCTGTTACAGCAGCATATAACAGGTTATACATCACCTGTTACAGCAGCATATAACAGGTTATACATCACCTGTTACAGCAGCATATAACAGGTTATACATCACCTGTTACAGCAGCATATAACAGGTTATACATCACCTGTTACAGCAGCATATAACAGGTTATACATCACCTGTTACAGCAGCATATAACAGGTTATACATCACCTGTTACAGCAGCATATAACAGGTTATACATCACCTGTTACAGCAGCATATAACAGGTTATACATCACCTGTTACAGCAGCATATAACAGGTTATACATCACCTGTTACAGCAGCATATAACAGGTTATACATCACCTGTTACAGCAGCATATAACAGGTTATACATCACCTGTTACAGCAGCATATAACAGGTTATATATCACCTGTTACAGCAGCATATAACAGGTTATATATCACCTGTTACAGCAGCATATAACAGGTTATATCATCACCTGTTACAGCAGCATATAACAGGTTATACATCACCTGTTACAGCAGCATATAACAGGTTATACATCACCTGTTACAGCAGCATATAACAGGTTATATATCACCTGTTACAGCAGCATATAACAGGTTATATCATCACCTGTTACAGCAGCATATAACAGGTTATACATCACCTGTTACAGCAGCATATAACAGGTTATACATCACCTGTTACAGCAGCATATAACAGGTTATATCATCACCTGTTACAGCAGCATATAACAGGTTATATCATCACCTGTTACAGCAGCATATAACAGGTTATATCATCACCTGTTACAGCAGCATATAACAGGTTATATCATCACCTGTTACAGCAGCATATAACAGGTTATATATCACCTGTTACAGCAGCATATAACAGGTTATATATCACCTGTTACAGCAGCATATAACAGGTTATATCATCACCTGTTACAGCAGCATATAACAGGTTATATATCACCTGTTACAGCAGCATATAACAGGTTATATATCACCTGTTACAGCAGCATATAACAGGTTATACATCACCTGTTACAGCAGCATATAACAGGTTATACATCACCTGTTACAGCAGCATATAACAGGTTATACATCACCTGTTACAGCAGCATATAACAGGTTATACATCACCTGTTACAGCAGCATATAACAGGTTATACATCACCTGTTACAGCAGCATATAACAGGTTATACATCACCTGTTACAGCAGCATATAACAGGTTATACATCACCTGTTACAGCAGCATATAACAGGTTATACATCACCTGTTACAGCAGCATATAACAGGTTATACATCACCTGTTACAGCAGCATATAACAGGTTATACATCACCTGTTACAGCAGCATATAACAGGTTATACATCACCTGTTACAGCAGCATATAACAGGTTATATATCACCTGTTACAGCAGCATATAACAGGTTATATATCACCTGTTACAGCAGCATATAACAGGTTATATCATCACCTGTTACAGCAGCATATAACAGGTTATACATCACCTGTTACAGCAGCATATAACAGGTTATACATCACCTGTTACAGCAGCATATAACAGGTTATACATCACCTGTTACAGCAGCATATAACAGGTTATACATCACCTGTTACAGCAGCATATAACAGGTTATACATCACCTGTTACAGCAGCATATAACAGGTTATATATCACCTGTTACAGCAGCATATAACAGGTTATACATCACCTGTTACAGCAGCATATAACAGGTTATATATCACCTGTTACAGCAGCATATAACAGGTTATATCATCACCTGTTACAGCAGCATATAACAGGTTATACATCACCTGTTACAGCAGCATATAACAGGTTATATATCACCTGTTACAGCAGCATATAACAGGTTATATCATCACCTGTTACAGCAGCATATAACAGGTTATACATCACCTGTTACAGCAGCATATAACAGGTTATATATCACCTGTTACAGCAGCATATAACAGGTTATACATCACCTGTTACAGCAGCATATAACAGGTTATATATCACCTGTTACAGCAGCATATAACAGGTTATACATCACCTGTTACAGCAGCATGTAGCGGGTGATTCCTCCTCCTCTCAGCTCCCTGATTCTCTGACAGTGTCGCAGCATGTTCAGAATTCCCTGAAACCTCTTGTCCACTTTCATCTGAGTGAATTCACGGAAATCCTCGTCCACCACGAAGTGACGCCCTGAAACACACGAGTCACTACTTTATGGCTGGTAGGAACACGTAGAAACGTGTAGAAATGCATGGACACGCAGCCTCCAGGTCTAGCCCCGCCCCTCCTGGTTTAGCCCCGCCCCTCCTGGTTTAGCCCCGCCCCCTCACCTTTCGTCTCTTTGGTCTCCTGCTCCTTGAATCTCTGCAGCAGTTTGCGGTTGTGGTTGTTGAGAGTTTTCACCGACTGATGAAGGATTTTATATTTAGCAGCAACAGCTGAGTTGATGCTGTGGATCGCTGCATTAAGCTGATCATAAGAGACACGACCCCTCATATATCTGGAAATTAAAAATATATAAATAAAATAAAATATAAAGCAGCTGATCATAAGAGACACGACCCCTCATATACCTGGAAATTAAAAATATATAAATAAAATATAAAGCAGCTGGTCATAGGAGACGTGTCCATCTGAGGATTTATACTAATCTCTAATGCTCTTCTACAGGTTTAGGGGTCAGTGTTCGTCTGATGGAGCAGATCAATAACTAATAACGATCAGTTATTGATCAGTGAGCTGAAACTTACTGAGGAATGTTGTCAAACTCTGGGACAGTCACCACCTCCACCTCCTTCACCTCCTTCACTGAACTCCTGCTGCTCCTCTTCACCGGTTCAGCCAGAGGTCGAAGGTCAACCGCTTCGTTCTGATTCACAGACGATTTACTGCTGAAAGAACGAAGGTCAGAGGATCAATGATCAATGACGTCACTGATCAATGATCAATGACATCACTGATCACTGATCAGTGACATCACTGCCTCACCTGTCTGCTGGACTCCTCCTCCTGGGCAGGTGTTCAGGTGGATTCTCCTTCAGCTGCTGAACATCCTCCATGTTTTTATGGAAGAATTCATCTAGTTCCTGAAAATATAAGAAATATGAATATCAGTACTGGAAATTAGTCATTAAACAGGTTTATTTAGTCATTAAACGGGTTTATTTAGTCATTAAACGGGTTTATTTAGTCATTAAACAGGTTTATTTAGTCATTAAACAGGTTTATTTAGTCATTAAACAGGTTTATTTAGTCATTAAACGGGTTTATTTAGTCATTAAACAGGTTTATTTAGTCATTAAACGGGTTTATTTAGTCATTAAACGGGTTTATTTAGTCATTAAACGGGTTTATTTAGTCATTAAACAGGTTTATTTAGTCATTAAACGGGTTTATTTAGTCATTAAACAGGTTTATTTAGTCATTAAACAGGTTTATTTAGTCATTAAACAGGTTTATTTAGTCATTAAACAGGTTTATTTAGTCATTAAACAGGTTTATTTAGTCATTAAACGGGTTTATTTAGTCATTAAACAGGTTTATTTAGTCATTAAACAGGTTTATTTAGTCATTAAACAGGTTTATTTAGTCATTAAACGGGTTTATTTAGTCATTAAACAGGTTTATTTAGTCATTAAACGGGTTTATTTAGTCATTAAACAGGTTTATTTAGTCATTAAACAGGTTTATTTAGTCATTAAACAGTTTTATTTAGTCATTAAACAGGTTTATTTAGTCATTAAACGGGTTTATTTAGTCATTAAACAGGTTTATTTAGTCATTAAACAGGTTTATTTAGTCATTAAACGGGTTTATTTAGTCATTAAACAGGTTTATTTAGTCATTAAACGGGTTTATTTAGTCATTAAACGGGTTTATTTAGTCATTAAACGGGTTTATTTAGTCATTAAACGGGTTTATTTAGTCATTAAACGGGTTTATTTAGTCATTAAACGGGTTTATTTAGTCATTAAACGGGTTCATTTAGTCATTAAACGGGTTCATTTAGTCATTAAACGGGTTTATTTAGTCATTAAACAGGTTTATTTAGTCATTAAACAGGTTTATTTAGTCATTAAACAGGTTTATTTAGTCATTAAACGGGTTTATTTAGTCATTAAACAGGTTTATTTAGTTTTCTTGCTGTTTTATGTCACAAAATCCTGCTATTTTACCAAGTGTGCGTAGACTTTGTATGTGAATATCCTGTAATATAATATAATATAATATAATATAATATAATAAACAGCTAACGTTGGACCAAACATTCCTGATATACAACATTTCTGGTTCATTTACACCAAAACTCACCTGCAGCTGCTGCAGCTGTGTTTTCTGGCGGTCGACACACGTCTCCAACTCCTCCACCAGGTTCTGGAGGAGGAAAAGTTCCTGTCCAAGTTTCTGGATCTTATTCTGAGGAACTTCTAGATGCAGAGAAGAAGAAAAACAGTGAAGAACGAAGGAAAAGATGAAGAAAACGACGAACGAAGACAACGACAAATACCTGTAGCAGACAGGTCCAGCATGTTCTGGACCGAGGAGATCCGGTCCAGGATGTGTTGACTAACGTCTTCCAGTTCCTTCATGATGCTGCAGGAGAATCACAGACATTAATATTAATATTAACATGAATATTAACATGAATATTAACATTAACATTAATATTAATATTAACATTAATATTAACATTAACATTAATATTAACATTAATATTAACACAAATATTAACATTAATATTAATATTAACATTAATATTAACATTAACATGAATATTAACATTAATATTAACATTAACATTAATATTAATATTAACATTAATATTAACATTAACATGAATATTAACATTAATATTAACATTAACATTAATATTAACATTAATATTAACACAAATATTAACATTAATATTAACATTAACATGAATATTAACATTAATATTAACATTAACATTAATATTAATATTAACATTAATATTAACATTAATATTAACACAAATATTAACATTAATATTAACATTAACATGAATATTAACATTAATATTAACATTAACATGAATATTAACATTAATATTAATATTAACATTAATATTAACATTAACACAAACATTAACATGAATATTTATCCACATTAACTTCAACACAGAAACACGTTTAAAGTTGTGTCCGTCAGAGGTTGCTATGGTTACAGCCGAGTTCTTTAGAGGTTGCTATGGTTACAGCCGAGTTCTTTAGAGGTTGCTATGGTTACAGCCGAGTTCTTTAGAGGTTGCTATGGTTACAGTCGTGTTGCTTAGATGCTGCTCTGGCTTCATTTATCCACCAGATGTCGCCGTCACTGAAGTCTTTGAATCTTTTTCATAATAATTGTTAAGAGTCTCATCTTCTTCTTCTTCTTCTTCTATGGTTGTTACACGCAAGTTTATAGAAAAATACAGAAGAATAAATAAAACTAACACTCTGTAGAAATGTCATATTATATATAAATGATATAATAATAATAATAATAATGTCGTTACTTCATTACAGGGAGTCACAACGAGACACAATTGAGGCTAGTTAGCATTAGCATTATCAGCCAGCTCTGCCTGCAGTCACGGTAAAATTAAACGGTGACAGTTAGCATCATGGCTAACACCAGGCTAGCGGAGATTATCCGCTTCTTTACCGGTGAACGAACCTCTCCGCTGCCGCACCGTTACCGGAATAACCGGAATATTCATCCGCTGCCGTAACGTTAGCGGAATATCCCTCCGCCGCCGCCGCTGCTGCTGCTGCGTCTGTTCCCGCGGTTCAATCTGAATTTAAACGGGACAATGACGTCACTTTGACGTCACGACCGGTGAAGCTACGGTGGCCGAGGAAGACCAAAGCACATAGAAAATGTTTTATTCTGTTGAAACTACAAGGCATATATATAAAGATATATCATCTATATAGCTATAAAACTATATTTATGCCAAACCTTATTTCCAGTTATTTTGGTGAGAGTAACTTAAAAGTAATGCAACAGTAGTGTAATGATTTATTTATTTTTAATATTGTAATGTAATGAATTACTTTGACAGTAACAAGTAATGTCAAATGAAGTATAAATAGCAGTAGTCCAGCTGCTGCCATTCACCTAGAGACAACAATGACCTGGATGAATGACACAACTACAGCTAATGATACTGATGGTGGATTAGATGACACTCGTCCTCCTAGATCTGTACACATGGCTCTTAATTCACTTTGATGAAGCTCCTCAGTGTGAATTATCCTAGGATGACAGAGGAAGAGTTGAAGATGAAGTGTTTCTGTCTATTCATAAACCTCCAGACATATCACCACTGGATATAGGCTCCCAGGATTATAAGAAAGGTTATGTTGTCTATTTTAGGTCTCACACACACACACACACACACACACACACACACACACACACACACACACACACACACACACACACACACACACACACACACACACACACACTACACTAAAGTTACAGTGACTTTTTTTAAAACTGAGACTTAAAGCCAGTGGCTCATTTCCATGAATCCTCCTCTAAATCCTGTGGCTGAAACTGTATCTGACCATCTGCTGCAATCTGTTCATCCACTGGATGCAGCTTTAATCCCAACGGCTAGGAAACAAACTAGGAAACAACTAGGAAACAAACTAGGAAACAACTAGGAAACAACTAGGAAACAACTAGGAAACAAACTAGGAAACAGCTAGGAAACAACTAGGAAACAACTAGGAAACAACTAGGAAACAAACTAGGAAACAACTAGGAAACAACTAGGAAACAAACTAGGAAACAACTAGGAAACAACTAGGAAACAACTAGGAAACAACTAGGAAACAACTAGGAAACAAACTAGGAAACAACTAGGAAACAACTAGGAAACAACTAGGAAACAACTAGGAAACAACTAGGAAACAAACTAGGAAACAACTAGGAAACAAACTAGGAAACAACTAGGAAACAACTAGGAAACAACTAGGAAACAACTAGGAAACAGCTAGGAAACAACTAGGAAACAGCTAGGAAACAAACTAGGAAACAACTAGGAAACAACTAGGAAACAACTAGGAAACAAACTAGGAAACAAACTAGGAAACAACTAGGAAACAACTAGGAAACAAACTAGGAAACAACTAGGAAACAAACTAGGAAACAACTAGGAAACAACTAGGAAACAACTAGGAAACAAACTAGGAAACAACTAGGAAACAACTAGGAAACAACTAGGAAACAACTAGGAAACAACTAGAAAACAGCTAGGAAACAAACTAGGAAACAACTAGGAAACAACTAGGAAACAACTAGAAAACAGCTAGGAAACAACTAGGAAACAAACTAGGAAACAACTAGGAAACAACTAGGAAACAACTAGGAAACAAACTAGGAAACAACTAGGAAACAACTAGGAAACAACTAGGAAACAACTAGGAAACAACTAGAAAACAGCTAGGAAACAAACTAGGAAACAACTAGGAAACAACTAGGAAACAAACTAGAAAACAGCTAGGAAACAAACTAGGAAACAACTAGGAAACAGCTAGGAAACAACTAGGAAACAAACTAGGAAACAACTAGGAAACAACTAGGAAACAGCTAGGAAACAACTAGGAAACAACTAGAAAACAGCTAGGAAACAAACTAGGAAACAACTAGGAAACAACTAGGAAACAAACTAGGAAACAACTAGGAAACAACAGTTATCAGCAGGTTATTGACCAGTTATCAGCTGGTTATTGACCAGTTATCAGCTTGTTATTGACCAGTTATCAGCTGGTTAATAGCTGGTTATTGACCAGTTATCAGCTGCTTATTGACCAGTTATCAGCAGGTTATTGACCAGTTATCAGCTGGTTATTGACCAGTTATCAGCTGGTTATTGACCAGTTATCAGCAGGTTATTGACCAGTTATCAGCAGGTTATTGACCAGTTATCAGCTGGTTATTGACCAGTTATCAGCAGGTTATTGACCAGTTATCAGCAGGTTATTGACCAGTTATCAGCAGGTTATTGACCAGTTATCAGCTGGTTATTGACCAGTTATCAGCTGGTTATTGACCAGTTATCAGCAGGTTATTGACCAGTTATCAGCAGGTTATTGACCAGTTATCAGCTGGTTATTGACCAGTTATCAGCTGGTTATTGACCAGTTATCAGCTGGTTACCAGCAGGTTATTGACCAGTTATCAGCAGGTTATTGACCAGTTATCAGCTGGTTATTGACCAGTTATCAGCTGGTTATCAGCAGGTTATTGACCAGTTATCAGCAGGTTATTGACCAGTTATCAGCTGGTTATTGACCAGTTATCAGCTGGTTACCAGCAGGTTATCAACTGTACAGGTAAGAATGTCTTTAGAGGAGAATAAATGTGTTTATTGATCCATCTGTAAACATCTGTAATGAGGTTTCTGAGGTTGTAAAATCATAACTGACGTGTTGTTAAGATGATTCTGAAGGGTCAGGGTCAGGGTCAGGGTCAGGGTTAGGGTTAGGGTTAGGGTTAGGGTTAGGGTTAGGGTTAGGGTTAGGGTTAGGGTCAGGGTTAGGGTCAGGGTCAGGGTTAGGGTCAGGGTCAGGGTCAGGGTCAGGGTTAGGGTCAGGGTTAGGGTCAGGGTCAGGGTCAGGGTCAGGGTCAGGGTCAGGGTCAGGGTTAGGGTTAGGGTCAGGGTCAGGGTTAGGGTCAGGGTTAGGGTCAGGGTTAGGGTCAGGGTTAGGGTCAGGGTCAGGGTCAGGGTCAGGGTCAGGGTTAGGGTCAGGGTCAGGGTCAGGGTTAGGGTCAGGGTTAGGGTCAGGGTTAGGGTCAGGGTCAGGGTCAGGGTCAGGGTTAGGGTTAGGGTTCATGCATGTACAGTTTTAAGGCGTGAAGGTGACCTTTGAGTCCTTTCTGGTTTAAAGGTCTATCTCTGAGATGGAGGTGTTCACCTTTAAGAGTGGACCTGGCCCATTGTCTGCTGCATGCTGTTTACCAGGGTATCGCTGCTGGTTTACTGCTGTGTGTGTTGGAGATGGGCAGGATGCCTGGAGAGCAGCTTGGATTTCAGGCCTTTTGGAAAATGCTATTTCAGCCACGTATGGAACGACGAGTGCAGAGACGTTTTAAACGGGATCCGGTTCCACCCTCAGTGTTGATGGATGGCTGCAGACGTCAGAATCGCTGCTGGGCCGCCAGCTGCCTCCGGGATTCACTTCCAGCCTCTTCACTGCCTGAACTAACGCTGCTTCATGGAGGAGGAACAGCATGAGATGCTGCTGGACCTGTTCAGATAATCTGTGCATTTCATCACCAGAGGAAACGTTAAACATCTCTTCATCCTACGAGGAAACAACCCTGAGACAAACTTCATGACGGAACTCAAAAATAAAAGCAACACGTCTGTTTTTGTCTCTGTTGAAATAATCAAATCAGTGTTGAAGCCTGTTACTGATAATCATTGCATAGTGTTGCCAAGGCAACAATTATCATCTCCATTTTTTCTAGAAAGCTGTGATATGAAATGGATGTAGAAAGAGGGCTTTTATTTTGAAGGACATACAACTTATGAGGTCACATGACCAGGATATCCCTATTGCTGATGGACGTTTAACATGTGAGCATCACTGTCTGTAACTGAAGGTTGACGATGTGATTCTCTATCTACAGCAGGGGTCTCCTAATGGACCCCAACGGTTGATTAGTAGAATCAGGTCCTGCACCCTCAGTAGACCAGGACCAGGGTTGGAGACCCCGGATCTAGGAAGCAAACTTTAATTCAGTTTTTTCACATTTATTTCAGTTTTGATGTTTTATGTGTTTCTAATATGACAAATAAATAATAAGTTCCATTGACTTACATAACATGACGCCATGGTTACTACCTTCTCTAGAAGCTGTGCAGCTTTTATTTTGAAAAAGACGTTAGTTGGACTCTGAGCTATTAATAAAGCCTGATAAACTGTGTATAACAACTGAAGCGTGGTTTCACCAACAGGACTCTGTTATATATTCAATGTTATTTCATGTTGCAGCAGCTTCGTGTTCCATATTTCTACTGCAGCACATTTACAGAGCGGCACCATGTTTGGATCAGGGGACGTTCACGTCTCTTTGTCTTTTTAAACCATTTGAAGACATTTCCAGGTTTATTCATGACCTGTGACCTTCAGCCATCAGTTCATCGTGGTCCAAGCAGCAACCTCATTAAACCCATGAAGGGATTATTTTCCTGTTGGTGATGAGTGACTCTCCGTGTTCTGAGTTTCCTGAACACGTGGGAACATTCTGTTGTGGACCAGAACTGTTGTGGACCAGAACTGTTGTGGACCAGAACAGGGACGTGATCAGGAAGGTGCTGCTACACATGTGCTAACGGTCCTTTAATCCTGCTCTAATGATCTCTGGATTTATCTCCAGATTAACCCATCATTAAGCTTCATTTCACGCTGAAACTCAAGTCCCAGACCTGTACCTGTTGAGTCCGACTGTGAGCTGCAGGCAACATGAGCCCAGACCAGAACGTGGTTCACATGCCAGGATGATGTCCTGCTAAGTCCCGGAGATGACAAGTATGTCTCAGTATGAGTCTAATGACGACTGGAAGCTCCACCTCCACTGATGCACAGTCGGTTTCATCACAGAGAAAACGCCTGGTTTCTATCAGAACCACATGAAACCAGACGCCCCCAGACCCTGTAGACCCTGTAGACCTCAGAGACCCTGTAGACCCTGTAGACCTCAGAGACCCTGTAGACCTCAGAGACCCTGTAGACCCTGTAGACCTCAGAGACCCTGTAGACCCTGTAGACCTCAGAGACCCTGTAGACCCTGTAGACCTCAGAGACCCTGTAGACCTCAGAGACCCTGTAGACCCTGTAGACCTCAGAGACCCTGTAGACCTCAGAGACCCTGTAGACCCTGTAGACCTCAGAGACCCTGTAGACCCTGTAGACCTCAGAGACCCTGTAGACCCTGAACACCTCAGAGACCCTGTAGACCCTGTAGACCTCAGAGACCCTGTAGACCCTGTAGACCCTGTAGACCTCAGAGACCCTGTAGACCCTGTAGACCTCAGAGACCCTGTAGACCTCAGAGACCCTGTAGACCCTGAACACAGATTTCATAGAAAAATCAAAGATAAAGTGGTTGTTGTTGGAAACACGTTGAACCCAGTTCTGACTTTCTGTCCTTGTGTTTAATGTGTTTATTGTGTTTAATGTGTTTATTGTGTTTATTGTATTTATTGTGTTTATTGTGTTTAATGTGTTTATTGTGTTTAATGTGTTTATTGTGTTTAATGTGTTTATTGTGTTTATTGTGTTTAATGTGTTTAATGTGTTTATTGTGTTTAATGTGTTTAATGTGTTTATTGTGTTTAATGTGTTTATTGTGTTTATTGTGTTTATTGTGTTTATTGTGTTTATTGTGTTTATTGTGTTTATTGTGTTTAATGTGTTTATTGTGTTTATTGTGTTTATTGTGTTTATTGTGTTTATTGTGTTTAATGTGTTTATTGTGTTTATTGTGTTTATTGTGTTTAATGTGTTTATTGTGTTTATTGTGTTTATTGTGTTTATTGTGTTTATTGTGTTTAATGTGTTTATTGTGTTAATTGTGTTTAATGTGTTTATTGTATTTATTGTGTTTAATGTGTTTATTGTGTTTATTGTGTTTATTGTGTTTATTGTGTTTATTGTGTTTATTGTGTTTAATGTGTTTAATGTGTTTATTGTGTTTAATGTGTTTAATGTGTTTATTGTGTTTAATGTGTTTAATGTGTTTATTGTGTTTATTGTGTTTATTGTGTTTATTGTGTTTATTGTGTTTAATGTGTTTAATGTGTTTATTGTGTTTAATGTGTTTATTGTGTTTAATGTGTTTATTGTGTTTAATGTGTTTATTGTGTTTATTGTGTTTAATGTGTTTAATGTGTTTATTGTGTTTAATGTGTTTAATGTGTTTAATGTGTTTATTGTGTTTAATGTGTTTATTGTGTTTATTGTGTTTAATGTGTTTAATGTGTTTAATGTGTTTATTGTGTTTAATGTGTTTAATGTGTTTATTGTGTTTAATGTGTTTAATGTGTTTAATGTGTTTATTGTGTTTAATGTGTTTATTGTGTTTATTGTGTTTAATGTGTTTAATGTGTTTATTGTGTTTAATGTGTTTATTGTGTTTAATGTGTTTATTGTGTTTAATGTGTTTAATGTGTTTATTGTGTTTATTGTGTTTATTGTGTTTAATGTGTTTATTGTGTTTATTGTGTTTAATGTGTTTAATGTGTTTATTGTGTTTAATGTGTTTATTGTGTTTAATGTGTTTATTGTGTTTATTGTATTTATTGTGTTTAATGTGTTTATTGTGTTTAATGTGTTTATTGTGTTTAATGTGTTTATTGTTAATTATCAGACGTTTTAACTTCAGATTCAGTTTCAATGGATCCAGAAATACAACGAAACTTCAAAGGCTAAACTTTATTAATGGAAATTTTGAGTGAGGGTGGAACACTAAACGCACACACACACACACACACACACACACACACACACACACACACACACACACACACACACACACACACACACACACACACACACACACACACACACACACAGCTCCATATCTTTCACAGTAGGAGTCGTAAATATTGGAGCCTCTAACTCGACCTGTTGACAGGAGAAATTTACATGCACACACACACACACACACACACACACACACACACACACACACACACACACACACACACACACACACACACACACACTTTGTTCACCCTATACCACACACACACACACACACACACACACACACACACACACACACACACACACACTTTGTTCACCCTATACCACACACACACACACACACACACACACACACACACACACACACACACACACACACACATAGGGGCTATACATGCATGCCACCACATGCACAGACACACGTGCACTCTCCTGTGCTGCTTGACATTTGGACACCAAGGGCATTTTAAAGCTCAGACAGGTGGTTCTAGTGTTGCTGCTGGTCTCCCTGCAGTCGTGCTGCAGGTTCCCCAGAGACCAGGACAGACCAGCACAGACCAGCACAGACCAGCACAGACCAGCACAGACCAGCACAGACCAGCACACACCAGCACAGACCAGCACAGACCAGCACAGACCAGGACAGACCAGCACAGACTGGACCAGATAAACCAACGGAAACCAGATTCCTGCAGGATCCAGAGGACTCAGCCATGCTGGGCTACAGCTGCAGCCGCTTCACCTGGAACGGAACCCTGGAGGAGCTGGAGAGGACTTCCTGCTCAGGTCTGTGTGTGTGTGTGAGTGTGTGTGTGTGTGTGTGTGTGTGAGTGTGTGAGTGTGTGTGTGTGTGTGTGAGTGAGTGTGTGAGTGTGTGTGTGTGTGTGTGTGTGTGAGTGTGTGTGTGTGTGAGTGTGTGAGTGTGTGAGTGTGTGAGTGTGTGTGTGTGTGTGTGAGTGAGTGTGTGAGTGTGTGAGTGTGTGTGAGTGTGTGAGTGTGTGAGTGTGTGTGTGTGTGTGTGTGTGTGTGTGTGTGTGTGTGTGTGTAGAGATGTTTCCTATAATTATAGACATGGAGGAACATAGAACAGACGTTTAACAGCAGCAAAAACAACTGAAGACAAAGAAAAATCAAAGAAACAACAGACAAATGACATCAGCAGCAGCAGCAGCAGCAGCATGAGCAGCAGCAGCAGCAGTAGCATCAGCAGCATCAGTAGCATCAGTAGCATCAGTAGCATCAGCAGCATCAGCAGCATCAGTAGCATCAGCAGCAGCATCAGCAGCAGCATCAGCAGCATCAGTAGCATCAGCAGCAGCAGCAGCATCAGCAGCATCAGTAGCATCAGCAGCATCAGCAGCATCAGCAGCAGCAGCAGCAGCATCAGTAGCATCAGCAGCATCAGCAGCAGCAGCAGCATCAGTAGCATCAGCAGCATCAGCAGCATCAGCAGCAGCAGCAGCAGCATCAGTAGCATCAGCAGCATCAGTAGCATCAGTAGCATCAGTAGCATCAGCAGCATCAGCAGCATCAGCATCAGCAGCAGCATCAGCAGCATCAGTAGCATCAGTAGCATCAGCAGCATCAGCAGCATCAGCAGCAGCAGCAGCATCAGTAGCATCAGCAGCATCAGTAGCATCAGCAGCAGCATCAGCAGCAGCATCAGCAGCATCAGTAGCATCAGCAGCAGCAGCAGCATCAGTAGCATCAGCAGCATCAGCAGCATCAGCAGCAGCAGCATCAGCAGCATCAGCAGCATCAGCAGCAGCAGCAGCATCAGTAGCATCAGCAGCATCAGCAGCATCAGCAGCATCAGCAGCAGCAGCATCAGCAGCATCAGCAGCAGCAGCATCAGTAGCATCAGCAGCATCAGCACATATCCTGATAAATAACTGGAGGAACCATCCCTGATATCAGCCTGTGGGTCTGATGGTTCCTTGTCCCTCTAGAACAATCAGAGAACATGCTTCATGTTTTACTACGACACCAGTGAAGCTGCTTTCTACAGAGTCTGAACCTGGAGAAACAAGCACCAAAACCTGCATTTATAGAACTAGACCTGGTCTTTATTCATATTCATTTATTATTATTCATTTATTCATTTAGCAGCAGCCTCAGTCGTTTGATTCAGTTTGGAGATAAAATGATTTTATCACAATGAAAACAACAAAATAAAATAAAAATAAATCACAAAACTTTAATCAGATAAAACCTGATGTTTAACTGTTTAACTGTTGGACTGTTGGACTGTTTGACTGTTGGACTGTTGGACTGTTTAACTGTTGGACTGTTGGACTGTTTTTCTGTATGACTGTTAGTGAAACGCAGGCTGAACTTATTTTAACTCCAGTTGACAGAATAATCTCCACTAAATGAAACTTTAACAGCTTCACTTCCTGATCTGGTTCAGTAGAAACAGCTGCAGGAAACAGGAGCAGTGAGGACTCCTGTCTGTTCTCTGCTGTGACCTTTGACCTCTTCATGGTCGATGCTGTCAGTCAGTCAGTCATCTTCTATACCTGCTTATTCCTCATTAGGGTCACATGGTCTGCTGGAGCCAATCCCAGCACGTTACAGCGAGAGGCAGGATACACCCCAGATGGTCTCCACCAATCGTGGACACACACACCATTCACTCACACACTCACACCTACGGTGATTTAGAGTCTCCAATTAACCTCAGCATGTGTTTGGACTGTGGGAGGAAGCCGGAGAACCTGGACCAGGACTAGAACCTGGTGAAAACCCACGCAGACACAGGGAGAACATGAAACTCCACACAGAAAGGTCCCAGACCCAGGACCAAGGAGGTCTTGAACCTGTGACCTTCTTGCTGCGAGGCAACAGCGCTAACCCCTGAACCACCGTGTTGCCCGGTCAATGCTGTGACCTTTGACCTCTTCATGGTCGATGCTGTGACCACATTAAATAATTAAAATTAAATAATAACAGAAACAGCTGAGATTTACTCCAAAGACTCAAAAGGATCAATATGAACACATGTCATCAGGACCAGGATCCTCTAGACCTGGATCCTCTAGACCAGGATCCTCTAGACCTGGATCCTCTAGACCTGGATCCTCTGGACCAGAATCCAGTTTTCACAGATTATTATAATTAATTCTGTAATGTTGCTGTTATTTATTTATTTATTAATGAATGAATTAACTTATTTATTTATATATTTATTTTATATATATATTTATATAAATATATATATTATATATATTATATTATAATATAAATATATATATAATATATATTTATATTTTGCTGTACACTAACATGTCTGTTTTTATTGTATTTTATTTTTAATTGTTCATTAATGTCCCTCTGTGATAAATATATAATACTTGTTCAGTCCAGGCATGTTTATATAATGATATAATAATTAATATAATAGTTTAATATAACAATGAATATAATGACAATGATATTATTATAATATAAACTCACCTGTCCAGGTGCAGGTGTGTTGTATTGATGTGTTTCTGATATAACAGAAGCAGCAGAATGAACTCAGTAATATTATATTTTAATATGTTGTGTTGTCTCGTCTCCAGCAGGGGGCAGTAAAGACTGAACGAATCCTTCATCTATAGAAAAACAGGGATTATCTGCATTTATTTCATTCTATTTAGTGCTGGACTGAGGATGTAGTAACTATCCTGTAACATGTCTGCAGTAAATGCTGCATTTATTTGATGATATTAACATGAACATGTCGCCCAGTGGAGTTTTTCTCAGCTGTGAATTAGAGTGAATGGATGATAATTCCGGTTTATTACTGTTATTGTGATGCTGATGGTGTTGCTGCAGGACTAAACTCTCAGCTTTACTGCTGTAACTGATATAATCGTCATATTCTTCACGCCTGGGAAACAGCCTCTGCTGCGTAATATCAGCGTTTAGAGTCTCAGTGAGAGGTGAAGGAGAGGCTGAAGGGTTCAGATGAACCTGATGCTGCCAGCATGTAGGTCAGTGGAGGGAGGAGGGGCCGATTCATCCAGGACCAACGTGGCTGTCATCACCTCTAATAAACTGACCCGAGAGCAGGTTCAACAAACTCGGAGTTTCTCCTCCAACTCTGAGTTAACTTACTCTGAGATGATGAACTCTGAGTGTCTGGTTCCACAACAGCTGATCTGAACCAGTTCATCAAGTCTGAGTGTGTTTACATGAATAATAATTAGAATAATGTCTAATCAATTCAGCTTTGATGTGGATCAGATTGAGAATTAATGATGATCCACGTTGACGAACTTCTTAATGTGATGAGACGGTTAGGGTTAGGGTTGATGTTCACTGAGTCTGTTACCATGGAGACAGAGTCTGTTACCGTGGAGACAGAGTCTGTTACCACGATGACTGAGTCTGTTACCGTGGAGACAGAGTCTGTTACCATGGACACAGAGTCTGTTACCACGATGACTGAGTCTGTTACCGTGGAGACAGAGTCTGTTACCATGGAGACAGAGTCTGTTACCACGATGACTGAGTCTGTTACCGTGGTGACTGATTCTGTTACCACGATGACTGAGTCTGTTACCATGGTGACTGATTCTGTTACCACGGTAACAGACTCAGAGTTACAGTTTCTTCTCTTTCTGGATCAGATAACTCAGAGTTTCCCTCATCTCAGGGTTAACTAACTCTGAGTTTAACAGAACCTGAATCCTGGACACGTAACATCCGTGTCCACGTGGACACGTAACCAGATTTTATACTAAACCTCACATTTACATTAGTGTAGTCGTTGAAATACGATATAAAATCAGGTTTTCAGGTGTTTCCTTCAGTTTCCACCCTCCTCCCTCATGTTTCAGCTTCTTCAGCTTTGATGTGTGGAGGAATGAAACCAACTCACGGCTCCTGGTTAATGAGCGTGATGACGGGTCAAGGTCGCCAGCAGCAGTAAAACCTTCAAAAGGAAACAGTTCAGCCTCCACCACATCCCTGAGATAATAGAAGCTCTGTTGTCTTCATGAATTCAACAGCTGCATGAAAAGAGTGAGGTCACTAATCCAGCATCTTCACATTCATCAACAAAGCTTTAACGGTTCCACTGCTGCTTTGGACTTTTTAACATTCCGTAACATCTGCAGAGGTCAACCATGGATGAATCCATCAGTGGCCCAGACGGTTTCACTCTGTGACATCACAAACAACAGCCATGTTTTGTAGGTGTTGGTGTTAGAGTGAAGGTTTCCAGCACGGAGCTGCCTGCTGGGCTGTGATTGGTGGAAACTGACCATGCAGATATCTGTAGAGTTTGTTCTGCAGCTGCCCAGCTGGTCGTGTTCAGACCTTTTTATAGCGGCGGCTTCTCAACACCACAAATGTTTTCTGGACGCTTTATCCCTGAGGTCTAGAGTTACACATGCACAGGCACGTGCACACACTTAGACACAACAACACACACACACACGGTAATCCCAGCAGAAGTCTGGGAGTCTCCTGTCCCAGCCATGTGTGTGTGTGTGTTTTAGAGTGTATGTGTGTGTTTTAGAGTGTGTGTGTGTGTGTTTTAGAGTGTGTGTGTGTGTGTTTTAGAGTGTGTGTGTGTTTTAGAGAGTGTGTGTGTGTGTTTTAGAGTGTGTGTGTGTGTGTTTTAGAGTGTGTGTGTGTTTTAGAGAGTGTGTGTGTTTTAGAGTGTGTGTGTGTGTGTTTTAGAGTGTGTGTGTGAGTAAATGAGAGACACAGATGCTTTATATGTGGAGTGTGTGTCCATGCCGCTGAGAACTGATTTCCTCTCCATGCTGCCGTTAATGATCCTGTCTCTATTCCGTTGGTGTGTTTGTTTGTTCTATTACCCTTTGTTTACCTGTTGTTTACCTGTTGTTTACCTGTTGTTTACCTGTTGTCTGTTTGTGTCTGACGCTGCAGATCGAAGCAGAATGAACGTTTCCCCAAACTCCTCCAGCGGATTAGAGGTGCTGCTGTCCTCCCTGCAGGTACGAGGTGTGTGTGTGTGTGTGTGTGTGTGTGTGTGTGTGTGTGTGTGTGTGTGTGTGTGTGTGTGTGTGTGTGTGTGTGTGTGTGTGTAGGGGTTTACTCATTTGTTTAAAATGATTTATGGGTTTTCTTCAGTTTTGAAATTTTTTTTTTTTACTGATTCAAACATTTGAATAAAAAAAATCACAAAATGATGAAATGTCATGATTATAAATTATATAATATAATATATAGATTAATGTTATGTTATAATTAATTAACTGTTATATATTAATGTAGTTATAGATTAATGTTATGTTATATATTAATGTTGTTATAGATTAATGTTGTAGTTATAGATTAATGTTGTAGTTATAGATTAATGTTGTAGTTATATATTAATATTGTTATATATTAACGTTGTTATATATTAATGATGTAGTTATATATTAATGTAGTTATATATTAATGTTGTTATATATTAATGTTGTTATATATTAATGTTGTAGTTATATATTAATGTTGTAGTTATATATTAATGTTGTAGTTATATATTAATGTTGTTATATATTAATGTTGTAGTTATATATTAATGTTCTTATAGATTAATGTTGTTATATATTAATGTAGTTATATATTAATGTTGTTATATATTAATGTTGTAGTTATATATTAATGTTGTTATATATTAATGTTGTAGTTATATATTAATGTTCTTATAGATTCATGTTGTTATATATTAATGTTGTAGTTATATATTAATGTTGTAGTTATATATTAATGTAGTTATATATTAATGTTGTTATATATTAATGTTGTTATATATTAATGTAGTTATATATTAATGTTGTAGTTATATATTAATGTTGTAGTTATATATTAATATTGTAGTTATATATTAATGTAGTTATATATTAATGTAGTTATATATTAATGTTGTTATATATTAATGTTGTAGTTATATATTAATGTTGTAGTTATATATTAATGTAGTTATATATTAATGTAGTTATATATTAATGTAGTTATATATTAATGTTGTAGTTATATATTAATGTTCTTATAGATTAATGTTGTTATATATTAATGTTGTAGTTATATATTAATGTTGTTATATATTAATGTAGTTATATATTAATGTTGTAGTTATATATTAATGTTCTTATAGATTAATGTTGTTATATATTAATGTTGTAGTTATATATTAATGTTGTAGTTATATATTAATATTGTAGTTATAGATTAATTTTGTAGTTATATATTAATGTAGTTATAGATTAATGTTGTTATAGATTAATGTTGTAGTTATAGATGAATGTTGTTATATATTAATGTAGTTATATATTAATGTTGTAGTTATATATTAATGTTCTTATAGATTAATGTTGTTATATATTAATGTTGTAGTTATATATTAATGTTGTAGTTATATATTAATATTGTAGTTATAGATTAATTTTGTAGTTATATATTAATGTTGTTATATATTAATGTTGTTATATATTAATGTTGTAGTTATATATTAATGTTGTAGTTATATATTAATGTTGTAGTTATAGATTAATGTTGTTATATATTAATGTTGTAGTTATATATTAATGTTGTAGTTATATATTAATGTAGTTATATATTAATGTTGTTATATATTAATGTAGTTATAGATTAATATTGTTATAGATTAATGTTGTAGTTATATATTAATGTTGTAGTTATATATTAATTTAGTTATAGATTAATGTTGTTATATATTAATGTAGTTATATATTAATGTTGTAGTTATATATTAATGTTGTTATAGATTAATGTTGTAGTTATAGATTAATGTTGTTATATATTAATGTTGTTATAGATTAATGTTGTTATATATTAATGTTGTAGTTATATATTAATGTTGTTATATATTAATGTTGTTATATATTAATGTTGTAGTTATATATTAATGTTCTTATAGATTAATGTTGTTATATATTAATGTTGTTATAGATTAATGTTGTTATATATTTATGTTGTAGTTATATATTAATGTTGTAGTTATAGATTAATGTTGTTATATATTAATGTAGTTATAGATTAATGTTGTTATATATTAATGTTGTAGTTATATATTAATGTTGTTATATATTAATGTTGTTATATATTAATGTTGTAGTTATATATTAATGTAGTTATAGATTAATGTTGTTATATATTAATGTTGTAGTTATATATTAATGTTGTTATATATTAATGTTGTTATATATTAATGTTGTAGTTATATATTAATGTAGTTATAGATTAATGTTGCTATATATTAATGTAGTTATATATTAATGTAGTTATAGATTAATGTTGTTATATATTAATGTAGTTATATATTAATGTTGTTATATATTAATGTTGTAGTTATATATTAATATTGTAGTTATATATTAATGTAGTTATATATTAATGTAGTTATATATTAATGTTGTAGTTATATATTAATGTTCTTATAGATTAATGTTGTTATATATTAATGTTGTAGTTATATATTAATGTTGTTATATATTAATGTTGTTATATATTAATGTTGTAGTTATATATTAATGTTCTTATAGATTAATGTTGTTATATATTAATGTTGTAGTTATATATTAATGTTGTAGTTATATATTAATATTGTAGTTATAGATTAATTTTGTAGTTATATATTAATGTAGTTATAGATTAATGTTGTTATAGATTAATGTTGTAGTTATAGATTAATGTTGTTATATATTAGTGTTGTAGTTATATATTAATGTAGTTATATATTAATGTTGTTATAGATTAATGTTGTTATATATTAATGTTGTTATATATTAATGTTGTAGTTATATATTAATGTTGCAGTTATAGATTAATGTTGTTATTATTAGTGCTACTAGTCCAGTAATAATGAGTTATTAGTGCTACTAGTCCAGTAATAATGGGTTAATAGTACTACTAGTCCAGTAATAATGAGTTATTAGTGCTACTAGTCCAGTAATAATGAGTTATTAGTGCTACTAGTCCAGTAATAATGAGTTAATAGTGCTACTAGTCCAGTAATAATGAGTTATTAGTGCTACTAGTCCAGTAATATTGAGTTAATAGTGCTACTAGTCCAGTAATAATGAGTTATTAGTGCTACTAGTCCAGTAATAATGAGTTATTAGTGCTACTAGTCCAGTAATAATGAGTTATTAGTGCTACTAGTCCAGTAATAATGAGTTATTAGTGCCACTAGTCCAGTAATAATGAGTTAATAGTGCTACTAGTCCAGTAATAATGGGTTAATAGTACTACTAGTCCAGTAATAATGAGTTAATAGTGCTACTAGTCCAGTAATAATGAGTTAATAGTGCTACTAGTCCAGTAATAATGAGTTAATAGTATTACTAGTCCAGTAATAATGAGTTATTAGTGCTACTAGTCCAGTAATAATGAGTTATTAGTGCTACTAGTCCAGTAATAATGGGTTAATAGTACTACTAGTCCAGTAATAATGAGTTATTAGTGCTACTAGTCCAGTAATATTGAGTTAATAGTGCTACTAGTCCAGTAATAATGAGTTATTAGTGCTACTAGTCCAGTAATAATGAGTTATTAGTGCTACTAGTCCAGTAATAATGAGTTATTAGTGCTACTAGTCCAGTAATAATGAGTTATTAGTGCTACTAGTCCAGTAATAATGAGTTATTAGTGCTACTAGTCCAGTAATAATGAGTTAATAGTGCTACTAGTCCAGTAATAATGAGTTATTAGTGCTACTAGTCCAGTAATATTGAGTTAATAGTGCTACTAGTCCAGTAATAATGAGTTATTAGTGCTACTAGTCCAGTAATAATGAGTTATTAGTGCTACTAGTCCAGTAATAATGAGTTATTAGTGCTACTAGTCCAGTAATAATGAGTTATTAGTGCTACTAGTCCAGTAATAATGAGTTATTAGTGCTACTAGTCCAGTAATAATGAGTTATTAGTGCTACTAGTCCAGTCATAATGAGTTATTAGTGCTACTAGTCCAGTAATAATGAGTTATTAGTGCTACTAGTCCAGTAATAATGAGTTATTAGTGCCTCCTGCCACTTGTTCTGGTTTCATCAGTGCATCCTGAGTGACAGGAAGCTGCAGACAGTTAATAGCATCATTCTACATAACTGCACCATAATCACAGATGCTGTTACCTCTGTGTTTAGCAACAGTCTCTGATTTCAGCCGCTCCACACAAGCTGCACTGTTTGTCTCTATTAAAGCAGGCAGATTGTTGGCCACCTAAACACCGCGGCTATTTATACCAGGCACATACTTGGCGCCGGAACTCGGATCTTCATACAACACACGGTTTAATCACGGAGCCGCTTGGCCACCGCAGAAGATTTCTGTTGAAACGGCAGAATTGAATCAGCCGTAATATACGGCAGCTGGCTCTGAGACAGAATGTCTGGATGGAAGGTTGCCATGGCAGCAGAGACTCAGAATCATCGAGAACGTCAGGAGAACGTCAGGAGAACATCAGGAGAATGTCAGGAGAATGTCAGGAGAATGTCAGGAGAACATCAGGAGAATGTCAGGAGAATGTCAGGAGAACATCAGGAGAACATCAGGAGAATGTCAGGAGAATGTCAGGAGAACATCAGGAGAATGTCAGGAGAACAAGAGGAGAACAAGAGGAGAACGTCAGGAGAATGTCAGGAGAATGTCAGGAGAACGTCAGGAGAATGTCAGGAGAATGTCAGGAGAACGTCAGGAGAACATCAGGAGAATGTCAGGAGAATGTCAGGAGAACATCAGGAGAATGTCAGGAGAATGTCAGGAGAATGTCAGGAGAATGTCAGGAGAACATCAGGAGAATGTCAGGAGAACAAGAGGAGAACAAGAGGAGAACGTCAGGAGAATGTCAGGAGAACAAGAGGAGAACGTCAGGAGAACATCAGGAGAACATCAGGAGAATGTCAGGAGAATGTCAGGAGAACAAGAGGAGAACGTCAGGAGAACATCAGGAGCACGTCAGGAGAACATCAGGAGAACGTCAGGAGAATGTCAGGAGAATGTCAGGAGAACAAGAGGAGAACGTCAGGAGAACATCAGGAGAACATCAGGAGAACGTCAGGAGAACATCAGGAGAACGTCAGGAGAAGAACGTCAGGAGAACATCAGGAGAATGTCAGGAGAACATCAGGAGAATGTCAGGAGAACAAGAGGAGAACAAGAGGAGAACGTCAGGAGAATGTCAGGAGAACAAGAGGAGAACGTCAGGAGAACATCAGGAGAACGTCAGGAGAACATCAGGAGAACATCAGGAGAATGTCAGGAGAAGAACGTCAGGAGAATGTCAGGAGAACAAGAGGAGAACAAGAGGAGAACAAGAGGAGAACGTCAGGAGAATGTCAGGAGAACAAGAGGAGAACGTCAGGAGAACATCAGGAGAACGTCAGGAGAACATCAGGAGAACATCAGGAGAACGTCAGGAGAACGTCAGGAGAACAAGAGGAGAACGTCAGGAGAACATCAGGAGAACATCAGGAGAATGTCAGGAGAATGTCAGGAGAACAAGAGGAGAACGTCAGGAGAACATCAGGAGAACATCAGGAGAACGTCAGGAGAACATCAGGAGAACAAGAGGAGAACATCAGGAGAACATCAGCTTTGTTGTTGGGTTCATGAACTCCATCATTTCCTCAATGATTTGTTGTAAAAGCTGAAATCAGAGATTAAAATGAAGCGTTTCAGTATAAATAACTATTAACATGATTCTATGTTATATATAGATTATATTATAATATAGATTATTATATTATAGATGATTATATTATATATTATATATTATTATAATATAGTTTATTATATTATATATTATTATATTATATTATAGATTATTATAATATTGATTATTATATTATATATTATATATTATTATAATATAGTTTATTATATTATATATTATTATATTATATATTATTATATTATATTATATTATATATTATTATAATATAGATTATTATATTATAGATTATTATAATATGATGATGAGTTTAAGTTTCTTGGTTTTCAGTTCATCTATTTATCTGTGATGGTCCAGCAGGTCTGGTCTGGTTCTGGTGGATCTGGGTCTTGGTGTAGAACTGGTTCAGGATCATTGATTATTGATTATTGATGATAATAGTTGTGTATCTTTAGTATTTATTGACCCTCATGTTTTATTGTGAACGTGTTGAATGTTGATGCAGAATGAAGCAGACGTGGAGAGTACCAGGAAGACTCTGAGTGTCCTGGATGAGCTTCTGTCAGCAGGTCTGTTCAGTAGTTTAATGACTGATTATCATTAAACTACAGAAGAAGGTCAATCAGACACATGAAATAATGATCTGTTAAAATAAGACAATATAAATAATTAGAAATGAATCATTGATTTAATGAAGCAGCAAAACAACACAGTAAATGCTGCTTCTCCAGGTTTAGTTCAGTTTAGAACCATCTAGACCACCTGAGAGGTCTGGATCTAGACCACCTGAGAGGTCTGGATCTAGACCACCTGAGAGGTCTGGATCTGGACCACCTGAGAGGTCTGGATCTGGACCACCTGAGAGGTCTGGATCTAGACCACCTGAGAGGTCTGGATCTGGACCACCTGAGAGGTCTGGATCTGGACCACCTGGATCTGGTACCATTCTTCCTTAGTTCCAGATGAGTTTGTAGTTTTGTTGTATCTTCAATAGAGGAACCAACAATAAACCAGGACTGTGTTCTGGTCCAGGTTCTGATCGGCGGATCCACTACATGATCAGTAAAGGGGGCAGCGAGGCCCTGCTGACGGCGCTGGTCAACACCTGCAGCAGCTCCAGCCCAGAATACTCTGTCCTGATGCCACTGCTGCACCTGCTGGCCAAGGTGGGCCAGAGAGGTGAGGAGTGATCCAGCTGCAGCAGCAGCATCCGTCCACCAGGTGTCACTGTTACACCAGTTATTACTCTGACCCAGTGCTTCAGGAGCATAAGTTACATTACTGTGTGTGTGTGTGTGTGTGTGTGTGTGTGTGTGTGTGTGTGTGTGTGTGTGTGTGTGTGTGTGTGTGTAGACCGTCGTATAGGACTGAAGGCCCGGGAATCTGGATCTGTTCTGCTGGTTCTGGATCTTCTGAAACACAACATGAGTGACGCCAGGAGGACGGCAGCCTGTCTGTGGGTCCTCACCATGTTCTCCTCATCAGGTAGGAACACCTGGACAGACAGACAGGTACACAGACAGGTAGATAGACAGGTACACAGACTGGTAGACTGGTACATAGACAGGTAGATAGACAGGTAGACAGACAGGTACACAGACAGGTACACAGACAGGTAGATAGACAGGTAGACAGGTAGAGAGGTAGACAGGTACATAGACAGGTAGACAGGTACATAGACAGGTAGACAGACAGGTAGACAGACAGGTAGACAGTTTACACTTTAGTTTCTGCCTCTTCACTGTGTGCAGGACCAGTTTTTCCCCAGCAGGGGTCAGTGGTGGATCAGGTCCTGCTGTTAACAACCATCTGGACCCAGTTGTCTTCATGTTGGTATCAGCTGGTCCCACATAAAACTCACTGGTCCACAGCATCTGGATCACCTGAGTCCTGCAGTGATATTCACTTCCTACTGGTCTCTACTGGTCTCTACTGGTCTCTACTGGTCTCTTCTGGTCTCTTCTGGTCTCTTCTGGTCTTCCAGCTGTGATTTTACTGGGTTCATTAAACACAGATTCTCATGTTTTCATTTAAAACTGATTTTTTTTCCCGACAGTCTCCACAGCCAAACTTATCGGACAGAGCCAGGGTCTGGATGTGATCTACCACCTCATCCCCCAGTTCACCACCAGGCACCTCATCACCATCAAGTAGGTTTCAGATCCTGCAGGATCCTGACCCAGGATTTATTTAGTCTGAGACAGGACCTTGTTAGTCCTCCATGGCTGATGTTATACAGGTCTGTGACACCATATAGCAGCATTAACATCATCATTAGACCCACATAGTCCTGGTCTCAACACATCCTCGTGTTTCTCCTGAACTACAGGGCCACGGGGGCCATTACGTAAACCGCGATCTGGCTCCTGGTGGATCGTAGATCATCTTCCAATCTGTCTGTCAGAGGGGCCTTGGCTCCGGCAGCAGAATCCTCCAGAGTCCACGCCAGACATAGATCAGCCTCTAGTGAACATGACCCTCCCCCGGTGGGTGGGGGTTTAGACTCTGACGGACCAGATTCACGGTCCTGGACTCAGATTGCGGATCGTATAAACCAGCTGTTCGTATAAACCAGCTGTTCCGACCCAATCAGGAGATTGTGAGATTGTCCAGAGCGGAGCTAGCTGCTCCTCTGGTGGGTTCGTAGCTGTGATGTAACAGGATCAGCGAGGCAGCAGGTCTGGTGGTGGTCTCTGAGGTGTCAGACCGGGTCTAGCTGTGGTGTAACAGCTGGTGGACATGTCGTCTGGCTGAGGTCCAGCTCTGAATAACTCCACCGGTCCATCTGGTCCCAGCTGTCAGCAGCACTTCATCTTACTGGTCCAGCAGAAACCATCACATGCACCTGAAACAATCAGATTATTATTCTGCTCTGTTATAAATGATGTTATAAATGATGTTATAAACCTGAACTACACCAGTTTAAACTGGTCTGGTTCACCTTGTTGTTGGTGTAATTACAGCTCAGACGTTATTGATCTATAGATGAATTCAGCTGCCATCACATCATTTACAGCTGCTTTTAAACACAAATAGACGGAGTTTCCTCCTAATTTGCCCTTTTTTTCCTTTATTCTCTCTGGACGTTCTTCACCACTGGTCATTTTAAATAGATTCTGTCACTGATTCAACTATCTCACATGTTTTTAGCTTTATTTAAAGCCAGGATCATCCAGTAAACCTGTGGTTGTAGAGATAAACTGCATTCAGTCATTTTAGAGGAGTTAGATGATAAATAGACGTAGAACAGGTTCATCCTCCTATAAATGTCATTTTCTCCAAAGCAATGAGGACGTTGCACCATCCAGCAGCAGATACATTATTTATAGCATGTCTCCTCACATCTTTAACTGCTGCATAACATTCCTGTAGCATCAGCTGTATTTAGCACATGATGCTACAGTCGAGATTCACTTCAAGCTGTTTGTTGTCAGCAGGTTCAGGTCTGTTGTCTGACTGACATATAAATGCTATAATTCATGTTATATATGTATTTATATGCGTTCTGGGTTGAGTTTCAGTCATGCTATGCTAGGAAACAGAAATGCACATCTTTTATACATTTAAATAATAAAGTGTAACTTTTCCTTGTTTTTTTGGTGATATATTAATTTCTCCCTCTGTTTTTATTTCAGAGCTTCCATTAATGCCTTCGCTGCTCTGCTCTGTGCCAGTAAGTTCCTCATCATTCACCTGCTGATGGTTTCTATTATACTTGTATGTGTGTGTGTAATTAAAGGAACAGGAAGCTGGTTCCACAGCAGAGGAGCCTGATAGTTGCAGGTTCTGCCTCCTGTTCTACCGTAGAGACTCTGATGGTTCTGGCATCAGGGATTTAGATGATGAAGGAGCCATGAGTCATCAGATCAGATGAAGAGGAGGATTAAAATTATATTCTTTATGTCACAGGAATCACATTATGCATGAAAAGGGGGCTTTAATTTTGAAGGACATACCATTTATGAGGTCACATGACCAGGATATCCCTATTGCTGATGGACATGTGACATGTGAGCATCACTGTCTCACAACCAAAGGTTGTCTTTTATTCTGAATTTTGCAAATAAAAGAAGGTTGTCTTTTATTCTGAAAATTCCTAGTGTATACAACATAATGGAGTCCCATTGACTTACACAGCATGAAACTATCCTGAGACTATGTTTACAACGTTTTCTCAGAGATTCAATGATTCAGGTCTTGTCTCCATTTGTAACAGGTGTAGTTCCAGATCAGCTCAGAACCTCCGTGGGTTATAGTCCAGTAACAGTCCTGGGCCTGATACTGAAGCCCTATTGGCTGCTTTTGGAATGACTGATAACATGGTGATGAGTGTCATGTTTCCCTGGAGTCTCATGTCCTGTGCTACTGTTTAATATGAAACCTGAAAGGACCCTGGAGTTTCCCTGGTAGATAAAGGCGGTTTGAGAAGGTCCTGGACTCCAGCAGAGTGAGTCCTGCTGGGACCTCCTCAGCCTGCAGCTTCACCTCATTAATGTTTTATTGTCTCTGCGTAGCTAGCATCGCTGCTCTCTTCATTTCCCTTCATGCCACATGGTGTTTCGCCCCGTGTGACAGTTCATATTTAGTATTTCTAAGTAGATGTAATGGAGATGAGCTAAAACACGCAATATTCTCCACCTTCTGCTGGATCTTCTGTGATTTGCTGGGTTTAGTTATTGACACCAATAACTGAAGTCAGGATTAGCTCCTGGTATCATCACAGTTAAACCTCCTGTGTTTTTGTGTTTTAACAGAAGCCAACGTCCTCTCTGCGGTGTCTAAAGGGTTCGTCTCTGGTCTCCTGAGACTCTACAAGGACTGGAGCAGCAAGGACGTCCAACAGGAAGCTGTCTCCATCCGTCTGGCTCTGCTACGCTGCCTCCACCAGGCCGCCAGGAGAACTGCAGCCAGACAAGCCCTGCTGGACCAGGGAGGGCTGGGCCTGCTGCACCACACTACACAGGTAGGACATATACAGGTAATATACAGGTAGGACATATACAGGTAATACACAGGTAGGACATATACAGGTAATACACAGGTAGGACATATACAGGTAATACACAGGTAGGACATACACAGGTAATATACAGGTAGGACATATACAGGTAATACAAAGGTAGGACATATACAGATAACACACAGGTAGGACATATACAGGTAATATACAGGTAGGACATATACAGGTAATACACAGGTAGGACATATACAGGTAATACACAGGTAGGACATATACAGGTAATACACAGGTAGGACATATACAGGTAATACACAGGTAGGACATATACAGGTAATACACAGGTAGGACATATACAGGTAATACACAGGTAGGACATATACAGGTAATACACAGGTAGGACATATACAGGTAATATACAGGTAGGACATATACAGGTAATACACAGGTAGGACATATACAGGTAATATACAGGTAGGACATATACAGGTAATACACAGGTAGGACATATACAGGTAATACACAGGTAAGACATATACAGGTAATACACAGGTAGGACATATACAGGTAATACACAGGTAAGACATTTACAGGTAATACACAGGTAGGACATATACAGGTAATATACAGGTAGGACATATACAGGTAATACACAGGTAGGACATATACAGGTAATACACAGGTAGGACATATACAGGTAATATACAGGTAGGACATATACAGGTAAAACACAGGTAGGACATATACAGGTAATATACAGGTAGGACATATACAGGTAATATACAGGTAGGACATATACAGGTAATATACAGGTAGGACATATACAGGTAATATACAGGTAGGACATATACAGGTAATATACAGGTAGGACATATACAGGTAATATACAGGTAGGACATATACAGGTAATACACAGGTAGGACATATACAGGTAATATACAGGTAGGACATATACAGGTAATATACAGGTAGGACATATACAGGTAATATACAGGTAGGACATATACAGGTAATATACAGGTAGGACATATACAGGTAATACACAGGTAGGACATATACAGGTAATACACAGGTAGGACATATACAGGTAATACACAGGTAGGACATACACAGGTAATATACAGGTAGGACATATACAGGTAATACAAAGGTAGGACATATACAGATAACACACAGGTAGGACATATACAGGTAATATACAGGTAGGACATATACAGGTAATACACAGGTAGGACATATACAGGTAATACACAGGTAGGACATATACAGGTAATACACAGGTAGGACATATACAGGTAATACACAGGTAGGACATATACAGGTAATACACAGGTAGGACATATACAGGTAATACACAGGTAGGACATATACAGGTAATATACAGGTAGGACATATACAGGTAATACACAGGTAGGACATATACAGGTAATATACAGGTAGGACATATACAGGTAATACACAGGTAGGACATATACAGGTAATACACAGGTAAGACATATACAGGTAATACACAGGTAGGACATATACAGGTAATACACAGGTAAGACATTTACAGGTAATACACAGGTAGGACATATACAGGTAATATACAGGTAGGACATATACAGGTAATACACAGGTAGGACATATACAGGTAATACACAGGTAGGACATATACAGGTAATATACAGGTAGGACATATACAGGTAAAACACAGGTAGGACATATACAGGTAATATACAGGTAGGACATATACAGGTAATATACAGGTAGGACATATACAGGTAATATACAGGTAGGACATATACAGGTAATATACAGGTAGGACATATACAGGTAATATACAGGTAGGACATATACAGGTAATATACAGGTAGGACATATACAGGTAATACACAGGTAGGACATATACAGGTAATATACAGGTAGGACATATACAGGTAATATACAGGTAGGACATATACAGGTAATATACAGGTAGGACATATACAGGTAATATACAGGTAGGACATATACAGGTAATACACAGGTAGGACATATACAGGTAATACACAGGTAGGACGTACATAGTTAACTGTAGGAAATGGTATGACATGTCACATGACATGTTATTGATCTGTTTGCAGACCTGCCTGTTGAGTCCAGGTCTGGAGTCTCTGGTGGACCCGATGGTCCAGATCATGAGGAAACTTCTTCCTAGAACTCGCCTCCCGCTGGATTCAGACCTGTCGGCCTACAGCTTCCTGCTGCCTGGGATCCCTGCTGGACTGGACCCTGCTGGACTGGGCCCTGCTGGACTGGGCCCTGCTGGACTGGACCCTGCTGGACTGGACCGGGACTATCCAGCAGGTTTCACTTTCAGATTCTTTCAGACAATTTTTACACACAAACACTAGACACATCAGCAAAAACGCTGTAACAAACCGTTGTTTGACGTAATCACACACACACTCACACACACACACACACACACACACACACACACACACACACACACACACACACACACACACACACACACACACACACACACACTAACCCTTTTGTGTTGTTTCTGAAGCTGAGAACAGTGATGATGATGAAGATGATGAAGATGACCTGGAAGCAGACAGCAGAGACTTTGTGAGTGTTCAGTCACGTTTACATCATTTTCCACCAGTTCTGTCTGTTCTGGGTTCTTATTGGACAACAAACAGCTGATCTTCATCATGTCTTCATCACTGTTCTGATGAAGATGTTTGACACCCAGTTATTAGGGTTAGTCCTACGTCCACCAGGAGGAATCCAGCTGAAGTTCATACGAGCAGTGATTTAATATGAAGCTGATTCATTAAACCATGAAGCAGCAGGTTTCTGTCCATCCGACCAATCAGAGCTAACCACAGACACTGGTTGAGTTAGAAGGTTCAGCTCTGATCTTCAACAACACACTGGTGGTGTTTCTGTGTCCAGGATGAGGACCTGGAGTCTGACCTGAACAGACTCGGTGTTCGTCCTGATCCTGACAGACCGAAGGAGCTGCTGCTGCAGTACAGCCGACTCTGTCCAGAGCTGACCCACGACTTCCAGGTACAGGACTACAGCTTGGTGTCTGGGGGATCAGGGGTCTCCAACCCTGGTCCTGGAGATCTACTGTGGTGCAGGTTTTTGTTCCAACCAAGCAGGAACACACCTGATTCTACTAATCAACCACTAGAGCCATTGCATGGAGCTTCATTAGTAGAATCAGGTGTGTTCCTGCTGGTTGGAACACAAACCTGCACCACAGTAGATCTCCAGGTCCAGGGTTGCAGACCCCCGGGATGGAGGCTTCCAATATCTACAGCAGGGTCTCCAACCCTGGTCCTGGAGATCCACCGTGGCTGCAGGAACACACCCGATTCTACTAATGAAGCTCCATAGCAAGGAGCCTAATGGTTGATTCGTAGAATCAGATGTGGAACAAAAACCTGCACCACAGTAGATCAGGGACCAGGGTTGGAGACCCCTGGTCTATAGTTGCTTCGTCTGAAGTTTCTATTCAACGAAGACGTTGCTGGTTTGATGGAACCAGAATGGACCAGCTCTGTGTTTTCCGGGTGTTTCCGTGTTTCTGGGTTAACGGACAGAGACGGGAATAGACTCAGAGACGGATAATAAGACAGATGGGTAACGACGGCGCGGTTCGCCGCTAATGTTTCACGTCGTCAGGCAGATTCCATCTGACTCCGAATGATAAATGTGCTAATATCTGACTAATAGGCTGCGTATCCAGCTAATGTGTTAGAATCTATAATGAGATTAAAGCAGCTCAGACAAGATGTTCTCAGTGTTGAACTGATCATTAGGGAGCGGATTTATCACAGGAAAACAAGAGGAGACAGAAACAGGCAGATCATGTAAAAACCTCTGGATTCAAACAATGGCTGAACCTGATCTTTATAACGAGTCCTTGTCTTAAATGTTTCCAACTATTTGGAAAATATTATGAATTCCTCATTAATTTGTAATTTACTCTAATCAATGGATGTGGACACGTGTTTCCTGTTTTCTTTACTTGTTTTTACCTGTAGCACCTTGAATGTTATGAATGAAAATCCTCAGATGCTAAAGTTAGCATTAGCTCAACCTCTGAGAAATACAGATTATTAACATGAAACTGTTTATTCAGAGTTTTTACTGGGACTTTTCACAGGAACTGGAGAGTTCAGAGGAGAGTTCATCTTCATCCTCATCGTCTTCATCATCGTCTTCATCAGATGAAGAAACAGAGACTCAAACACCAGGTCAGAACCAGGTCCACTGAGACCAGGAAGATATACATCAGTAGTTAGTGCTGACCAGATCAATCCTTCCATGCTCCATCACTGTTTCCTGCTGTTTCCTTCCAGCTGTGGATCGGTTGGACGCTCTGGACTTCACCAGCCACAAAGTCCTCAGCTCTGGGTTCAGGACGGAGATCCGAGAGGCCAGGTGGGTCCTCTGGAGAGTCCGAATACCCACAGGAAAGAAAGAAACTGCCCGTTTAGCTGTTTTCAGCTGATATACCATATACACCCTAATACACCAGCTGATATACCATATATACCCTGATACACCAGCTGATATACCATATATACCCTGATACACCAGCTGATATACCATATATACCCTGATACACCAGCTGATATACCATATATACCCTGATACACCAGCTGATATACCATATATACCCTGATACACCAGCTGATATACCATATATACCCTGATACACCAGCTGATATACCATATATACCCTGATACACCAGCTGATATACCATATATACCCTTATACACCAGCTGATATACCATATATACCCTGATACACCAGCTGATATACCATATATACCCTGATACACCAGCTGATATACCATATATACCCTGATACACCAGCTGATATACCATATATACCCTTATACACCAGCTGATATACCATATATACCCTAATACACCAGCTGATATACCATATATACCCTTATACACCAGCTGATATACCATATATACCCTGATACACCAGCTGATATACCATATATACCCTTATACACCAGCTGATATACCATATATACCCTAATACACCAGCTGATATACCATATATACCCTGATACACCACCTGATATACCATATATACCCTGATACACCAGCTGATATACCATATATACCCTAATACACCAGCTGATATACCATATATACCCTGATACACCAGCTGATATACCATATATACCCTGATACACCAGCTGATATACCATATATACCCTGATACACCAGCTGATATACCATATATACACTAATACACCAGCTGATATACCATATATACCCTGATACACCAGCTGATATACCATATATACACTAATACACCAGCTGATATACCATATATACCCTGATACACCAGCTGATATACCATATATACCCTGATACACCAGCTGATATACCATATATACCCTAATACATCAGCTGATATACCATATATACCCTAATACACCAGCTGATATACCATATATACCCTGATACACCAGCTGATATACCATATATACCCTGATACACCAGCTGATATACCATATATACCCTAATACACCAGCTGATATACCATATATACCCTAATACACCAGCTGATATACCATATATACCCTGATACACCAGCTGATATACCATATATACCCTGATACACCAGCTGATATACCATATATACCCTGATACACCAGCTGATATACCATATATACCCTAATACACCAGCTGATATACCATATATACCCTGATACACCAGCTGATATACCATATATACACTAATACACCAGCTGATATACCATATATACCCTGATACACCAGCTGATATACCATATATACCCTAATACACCAGCTGATATACCATATATACCCTAATACACCAGCTGATATACCATATATACCCTGATACACCAGCTGATATACCATATATACCCTGATACACCAGCTGATATACCATATATACCCTAATACACCAGCTGATATACCATATATACCCTGATACACCAGCTGATATACCATATATACACTAATACACCAGCTGATATACCATATATACCCTGATACACCAGCTGATATACCATATATACCCTGATACACCAGCTGATATACCATATATACCCTGATACACCAGCTGATATACCATATATACCCTGATACACCAGCTGATATACCATATATACCCTGATACACCAGCTGATATACCATATATACCCTAATACACCAGCTGATATACCATATATACCCTAATACACCAGCTGATATACCATATATACACTAATACACCAGCTGATATACCATATATACCCTGATACACCAGCTGATATACCATATATACCCTGATACACCAGCTGATATACCATATATACCCTGATACACCAGCTGATATACCATATATACCCTGATACACCAGCTGATATACCATATATACCCTGATACACCAGCTGATATACCATATATACCCTGATACATCAGTTGTAGCCTTCAGGATCAGTTTGGGGTTAAGTGTTTTACCTGAGGACACGTGGACCTGGACCCTCTGGTTCTACCTCTGATTCCAGGTTCTGATGTGTTCTTTGGTTTCTGATCCAGCAGCCTGAGCCTGGTCCTGAGGGGGGACAGCCGGGACAATGAGGACCCGGCAGCAGAGGAACTGGACCATCGTGTCCTGGTGGACCAGCTTTTGCAGAGACACGGGTCCTG
>CM060465.1:36555598-36563098 GCA_030544235.1 Lepturacanthus savala | reverse complement strand
TAATGTTTCCATGGCAACAATGACTTTATCTTCATTTCTCTGATATAAAATCTGTGTTTTTACACTTGAGGCTTAACGAGGCGATGATGAATTGACCTTGATTAGCTGATGTAATTGTTGCTAATTAGAGGCTGAGGTTGTTTTTCAGGCTAATTCACATCATTAATCATTAATCTGACTGTGAAGCTGAATTTCTCTAAACGAGACGTGAACTCTTTGCTGCTGGAACAGAATAAAGATTCAGCTGTTGATGCTGAATAATGACGTGAATTAAAAATGTTGCTGCTGCAGAAGAACACGCTTCTTTTTATTTTCCACACGTTAAATCATGAATTGTCTGTTTTCAGGTTTTCTGTGACTATCACGGTCACTCGAGGAAGAAAAACGTGTTTCTGTACGGATGCAGCATCAAAGAGACTCTATGGCAGGCTGCTGTCGATACCAGAGGACTGAAGGAGGACCCTGGATACAGGGTAATACTCCTAAAACACAGTAATACACAGTAATACTCCTAAAACACAGTAATACACAGTAATACTCCTAAAACACAGTAATACTCCTAAAACACAGTAATACTCCTAAAACACAGTAATACTCCTAAAACACAGTAATACTCCTAAAACACAGTAATACTCCTAAAACACAGTAATACACAGTAAAACACAGTAATACTCCTAAAACACAGTAATACACAGTAATACTCAGCTGCTGTCGATACCAGAGGACTGAAGGAGGACCCTGGATACAGGGTAATACTCCTAAAACACAGTAATACACAGTAAAACACAGTAAAACACAGTAATACTCGTTGGTCTTGGTTAGAACCCACATCACTGTATATTTTATTATTTCAGACCAGTTCTTTAAACTTAATATCACTCAAAATCCTTGAAATCAGGGTTTGGGGCTGGATTCTGGTCTCCATGGAGGGTTTGGAGGCTGGGTTCTGGTCTCCATGGAGGGTTTGGAGGCTGGATTCTGGTCTCCATGGAGGGTTTGGAGGCTGGGTTCTGGTCTCCATGGAGGGTTTGGAGGCTGGATTCTGGTCTCCATGGAGGGTTTGGAGGCTGGGTTCTGGTCTTCATGGAGGGTTTGGAGGCTGGGTTCTGGTCTCCATGGAGGGTTTGGAGGCTGGGTTCTGGTCTCCATGGAGGGTTTGGAGGCTGGATTCTGGTCTCCATGGAGGGTTTGGAGGCTGGATTCTGGTCTCCATGGAGGGTTTGGAGGCTGGATTCTGGTCTCCATGGAGGGTTTGGAGGCTGGGTTCTGGTCTCCATGGAGGGTTTGGAGGCTGGGTTCTGGTCTTCATGGAGGGTTTGGAGGCTGGGTTCTGGTCTCCATGGAGGGTTTGGAGGCTGGGTTCTGGTCTCCATGGAGGGTTTGGAGGCTGGGTTCTGGTCTCCATGGAGGGTTTGGAGGCTGGATTCTCTGGTGCCAGAACTCTTCAGTTTTATTGGATTTACTTATAACGATGTGATTAATTGTGAGTCCGATTTTTAATCATTGTCTCTCTAATAAAAACTGAACCAGCTCAGTAGAGTTAAATTATAACTAATGTGGACTATCTGAGTCCAGCTGGAACCTCTCACCCAGGCTAGGAGCCCAACAACAGAACCCAGGCCCAGTCTAGGCCCAACTGGACCACACACACACATGTTTTCACTGGGTTCTGTGGGTTCTGATGTGGTTTCTGAAGTGTTTCTTCCTTCTTTTCTAGACCATCGCTAAGACCCTGGACCGCATCGCTCCGGCCTTTTCATTCAACAGCTGCAACTACCTGGTACAGATGTTGGTACAGATGCTGTGATTCTGTCACTTTAACTGGTCTCTGAGCAGATCCAGGACCTTAAATCCTGCTGATCCTGTGATCTGGGACCTCCTCAGGTGGAGAAGTCCCGTTCTGCTACAGCCAGGGTGGTGGTCTGGAGGGAGATGGGGGTCCTCAGAAGCTACACCATGGAGAGCACCTACAACGGCTGTGACCAGGGGATCTACAAGGTGAGAAGAACTGAGATGAAGGCTGGAGGAGCAGGAACAGCCACCACCTCAGTCCCAGGAACCATCACAGTGGTGTGTTCAGGGTCTACAAACAGGAACCAGAGAACTGGATGGTGTTAGACTGGTTTCTGTGGTGTGTTCAGGGTCTACAAACAGGAACCAGAGAACTGGATGGTGTTAGACTGGTTTCTGTGGTGTGTTCAGGGTCTACAAACAGGAACCAGAGAACTGGATGGTGTTAGACTGGTTTCTGTGGTGTGTTCAGGGTCTACAAACAGGAACCAGAGAACTGGATGGTGTTAGACTGGTTTCTGTGGTGTGTTCAGGGTCTACAAACAGGAACCAGAGAACTGGATGGTGTTAGACTGGTTTCTGTGGTGTGTTCAGGGTCTACAAACAGGAACCAGAGAACTGGATGGTGTTAGACTGGTTTCTGTGGTGTGTTCAGGGTCTACAAACAGGAACCAGAGAACTGCAGGAGATGGGCCTGAAGTTCTGCCACAGTCTGCTGTCTGTCACCAACGACGTCAGGACCCTGTACAGCAGGAACCTCATCAACCAGATCCACCACAACATCCTGGACCACAAGTCACACACGTAAGAATCATCCAGGTGTGTGTGTGTGTGTGTGTGTGTGTGTGTGTGTGATTAGTTGATTGATTTTTAACCCTTATACGTGTTAAAGCAGCTGGAGACATTTATTTAATTAGCTGTTAGCATCTTAGAAACCCTGATGGTTGAGGACCTAGCAAACAGGACCAGGACCCTAATATTAGGGTTCCATAACCGACCCAAAACCCATCCATACTCTACTGGACCCAGTACTGCACCATTCTGGACCATACTGGACCATAATGGACCATACTGGACCGTATGGTAACTGTATCATTCTGGACCATAAATCGACTGTACTGGTCTGTACTGGTCTATACTGGTTTATACTGGTCTGTACTAGTCTATACTGGTCTATACTGGTCTATACTGGTCTATACTGGTCTGTACTAGTCTATACTGGTCTATACTGGTCTATACTGGTCTATACTGGTCTGGCTGAGGTCCATCCTGGCACCTGCAGCTTTAACTCTCTGGTTCCAGAGATGAAGCTGAGGTTGAGTCAGCTGTTAGAGTCCAGGCTGCTGCTTCACTGACATTCACTGCACAAAGAGCAGAAAACACACAGATACACAACCAGTGGCATCAGCATTCAACAGCAGCCTCTGCTGCTGCTACTATTGCTGCTGCTGCTATTGCTGCTGCTCATACTGCTGCTATTGCTGCTGCTCATACTGCTGCTGCAGATGTTACAGATGTTCAGACACAGCAGAAACAGAGATCAGCTGCATCAGAGGAATCTGGAACAGGAACCTAATGAATATTTCCCTCTGTGTAAACATCATATAACATTTAACATCACAGAATAAACATGTGATATTTAAAGTTCAAAGTTCACTCCTCACTTTTTAGAGGTTAAAAACATCCTGAACCAGGTTTACTCTCCATCTGGAACCTTTTCTCTGTTGAAAATGATTTCAGGAACTCAGAAAGTAGCCGAGCCAATCAGGGCCTGATGAAACACTGGCTGAAGGAGTTTTAGTCCAGAAGTCCAGGTTTAGACCAGGCTGCTGAACACGGTTCTTTAAATATTCTTCTTCCTCTCTCGCAGCTGTTTTGAAGATGACGAGCCTCCGTGTGTGGAAGACATTGAATATTCCACAGACTTCCCTGTCTTTAAAGGCAGCGATCTGGACTCAGACGTCAACAGTCACATGTCCGGCGTGGACGGAGAGGACGATAACGGCCAGAAGGCCAACGGCGGCGTGAAGAGACTCCTCCCACCTCACCACCTCCCACAGCCCAAGACTCTCAACGAGAGGAGAAGCACTGACAGACACATGTTGAGTTAAAGGAAGACGGTGAAGGAGAACCTTTGGTTCTTCTCAGTATTTAAAGTCTCCTACTGACTGAAGAGAAACTTAGTGGATGATACAAACTTCTGCAGTTAATGAAAATAAAAAGGTTCCAGTGGATGAAACTCAATTGTTTCCTGAAGAAAATGCACTTTAAATATAGGATCAAATGCAGGTTTGTAGAAAGAATTTGTAACAAACTGTTGAAAATGAACTCACCTGTTCACAACCAGCTGTTTTCAATCAGCACGAAAATTACTCAAAAAAGACAGAGTCTGTCTGGATGTCTGTCCTTCAAACTGTTGATATGATCAACTCCACACACGAGTCAGGTTAGACGTGTTGTTACCATGACTGAGTCAGGTTAGACGTGTTGTTACCATGACTGAGTCAGGTTAGACGTGTTGTTACCATGACTGAGTCAGGTTAGACGTGTTGTTACCATGACTGAGTCAGGTTAGACGTGTTGTTACCATGACTGAGTCAGGTTAGACCTGAGTCAGGTTAGACGTGTTGTTACCATGACTGAGTCAGGTTAGACGTGTTGTTACCATGACTGAGTCAGGTTAGACATGTTGTTACCATGACTGAGTCAGGTTAGACGTGTTGTTACCATGTCTGAGTCAGGTTAGACGTGTTGTTACCATGACTGAGTCAGGTTAGACGTGTTGTTACCATGACTGAGTCAGGTTAGACGTGTTGTTACCATGACTGAGTCAGGTTAGACCTGAGTCAGGTTAGACGTGTTGTTACCATGACTGAGTCAGGTTAGACGTGTTGTTACCATGACTGAGTCAGGTTAGACGTGTTGTTACCATGTCTGAGTCAGGTTAGACGTGTTGTTACCATGTCTGAGTCAGGTTAGACGTGTTGTTACCATGTCTGAGTCAGGTTAGACGTGTTGTTACCATGACTGAGTCAGGTTAGACGTGTTGTTACCATGACTGAGTCAGGTTAGACGTGTTGTTACCATGACTGAGTCAGGTTAGACGTGTTGTTACCATGACTGAATCAGGTTAGACGTGTTGTTACCATGTCTGAGTCAGGTTAGACGTGTTGTTACCATGACTGAGTCAGGTTAGGCGTGTTGTTACCATGACTGAGTCAGGTTAGACGTGTTGTTACCATGACTGAGTCAGGTTAGGCGTGTTGTTACCATGACTGAGTCAGGTTAGACGTGTTGTTACCATGACTGAGTCAGGTTAGATGTGTTGTTACCATGACTGAGTCAGGTTAGGCGTGTTGTTACCATGACTGAGTCAGGTTAGACGTGTTGTTACCATGTCTGAGTCAGGTTAGACGTGTTGTTACCATGACTGAGTCAGGTTAGACGTGTTGTTACCATGACTGAGTCAGGTTAGACGTGTTGTTACCATGACTGAGTCAGGTTAGACGTGTTGTTACCATGACTGAGTCAGGTTAGATGTGTTGTTACCATGTCTGAGTCAGGTTAGACGTGTTGTTACCATGACTGAGTCAGGTTAGACGTGTTGTTACCATGACTGAGTCAGGTTAGACGTGTTGTTACCATGACTGAGTCAGGTTAGGCGTGTTGTTACCATGACTGAGTCAGGTTAGACGTGTTGTTACCATGACTGAGTCAGGTTAGACGTGTTGTTACCATGACTGAGTCAGGTTAGACGTGTTGTTACCATGTCTGATTCAGGTTAGACGTGTTGTTACCATGTCTGATTCAGGTTAGACGTGTTGTTACCATGACTGAGTCAGGTTAGACGTGTTGTTACCATGTCTGAGTCAGGTTAGACGTGTTGTTACCATGACTGAGTCAGGTTAGACGTGTTGTTACCATGACTGAGTCAGGTTAGACGTGTTGTTACCATGACTGAGTCAGGTTAGACGTGTTGTTACCATGTCTGAGTCAGGTTAGACGTGTTGTTACCATGACTGAGTAGAGTTTGAAGTTGTTCAGATCAGCAGTTCTTGATAAAACATCAAAATTAAAGGTTCAAACAGGTTGTGAGCAGCACTATTGTAGCATCTGTTGAAGCCAGTAGCTCCGCCCATTAAACATGTTTAACAGGAAACGTCGTTAGAGAAAACCCAGGCCTGACAGTGGACAGAGAGGCTACGATAGTTGTTCTAGGGTCAATTACGAATTTCCATTTCAGATCTTCATGGTTTAATTACAACAATAGACGTGTGTAACTTGGCTCTCAGTGAGGAAAGCTAATGGTGCTAGCATAGCTTTTTATAGCTCTTTCTACCTTTCACAAGTCCAGGATGAAAACACAGTCACAGGGTTTTATTGGTGCTTGGTTTAGTCTTATCGGTTTGGATTGGTCCAATTTAACCAATCAACAAACAGGCCATTTCTCCTAGCTATATGCTAACATAGATAATACTGTATAACTAGCAACATGCTACTGAGTCTTTTTTCTTGTAAGAAAGGACCTCATGTTTTTCCAGTTCATGAAAGAGAAATAGTTTTTATCTTTAAGAAGTTATTACAAACCTTAGATTGATTTGGTTTTAATCACTGAACTTAGAAAGAGAAAAAGAGAAAGAGTTTTCTGGATGGTCAGTAGTAGTACTGTAGTAGCACTGTAGTAGTACTGTAGTACTGTAGTAGTACTGTAGTAGTACTGTAGTAGCACAGTAGTAGTACTGTAGTAGTACTGTAGTACTGTAGTAGTACTGTAGTAGCACAGTAGTAGTACTGTAGTAGTACTGTAGTACTGTAGTAGTACTGTAGTAGTACTGTAGTAGCACAGTAGTAGTACTGTAGTAGTACTGTAGTACTGTAGTAGTACTGTAGTAGTACTGTAGTAGCACAGTAGTAGTACTGTAGTAGTACTGTAGTAGTACTGTAGTACTATAGTAGTACTGTAGTAGTACTGTAGTACTGTAGTAGTACTGTAGTAGTACTGTAGTAGCACTGTAGTAGTACTGTAGTACTGTAGTAGTACTGTAGTAGTACTGTAGTAGCACAGTAGTAGTACTGTAGTAGTACTGTAGTACTGTAGTAGTACTGTAGTAGCACAGTCGTAGTACTGTACTACTGTAGTAGTACTGTAGTAGTACTGTAGTAGTACTGTAGGGGTCAGGGTTAGTTATATTTAAGGTTATTTAGAACTAGGGTTAGTTATGGTTAAGGTTTTTTAGAGTTAGTTAGGGTTTGGATTAGTTAGGGTTAGGGTGAGTTAGGGTTAGTTAAGCTTAGGGTTAGTTGGGGTTAGGGGTTTTTAGGGATAAGGATAGTTAGGGTTAGTTAGGGTTAGTTAGGGTTAGTTAGGGTTAGGGGTTTTTAGGGTTAAGGATAGTTAGGGTTAGTTAGGGTTAGGGGTTTTTAGGGTTAAGGACAGTTAGGGTTAGTTAGGGTTAGGGGTTTTTAGGGTTAAGGATAGTTAGGGTTAGTTAGGGTTAGGGGTTTTTAGGGTTAAGGTCAGTTAGGGTTAGTTAGGGTTAGGGGTTTTTAGAGTTAAGGATAGTTAGGGGTAGTTAGGGTTAGGGGTTTTTAGGGTTAAGGATAGTTAGGGTTAGGGGTTTTTAGGGTTAAGGATAGTTAGGGGTAGTTAGGGTTAGGGGTTTTTAGGGTTAGGGTTAGTTAGGGTTAGTTAGGGGTAGGGGTTTTAGG
>CM060465.1:36540598-36550598 GCA_030544235.1 Lepturacanthus savala | reverse complement strand
AAAAAGCTGAAAGTGAATAAACTTTAATGAGTCGATCATTAAAAAGAGTTTAAAACGATACAATGGAGACAAATACAAGACGTTACACACTGATTATTGATTATTGATTAACATGATTCACATGATTAAATACGTTACTATGGAAACATGATGCAGAAAGACATGGGAGAGAGATGGATGATAGATAGATAGATGATTGATAGATGATAGATAGATGATTGATTGATTGATTGGTAGGTGATTGATAGAAGAACATGATTAATATCATGAGGATGAACAAAGAGAAAAAAGAACAAAAAAAGAATAAAAAGAAAATATTTTTTTACCCAAAACCAACAAGTCCTGAACCAACAGGATCTGGTCTACGTAGACCCTCAGAGACCAGAAGGATCCAGTCTACATGGATCCTGGTCTCTGATCTATTTCCTATTTAATTATAATTTAAACAGATTTAAAGTTTCTGTCACTAAAACATGTAAAACTGGTCCTGGATTAATAATCAATAATCAAATATTCTAATCAATAATACTAAACAGTGATCTAATAATCATATAATCAATAATTATAATGGACAGTTCTGGTTCCAGCTGGATTCTCTTCTCTGATTGGTTCATTGGTTCTGATCCACTGTGGCCAGTTAATTAGCTGTGAATTAAATCTAACCATAACCAGGTTAACTTAATCAGGTTAACTTAACCAGGTTAACTTAATCAGGTTAACTTAATCAGGTTAACTTAACCAGGTTAACTTAATCAGGTTAACCATAACCAGGTTAACTTAATCAGGTTAACTTAATCAGGTTAACTTAACCAGGTTAACTTAACCAGGTTAACTTAATCAGGTTAACCATAATCAGGTTAACTTAATCAGGTTAACCATAACCAGGTTAACTTAATCAGGTTAACTTAATCAGGTTAACCATAACCAGGTTAACTTAATCAGGTTAACCATAACCAGGTTAACTTAATCAGGTTAACTTAATCAGGTTAACCATAACCAGGTTAACTTAACCAATTTAACCAACCAACCCTAACCAGGTCTCACTAACTAGGTTAATTTAACCCTAACCAGATTAACTAACCAGGTTAACTTAACACTAACCAGGTTAACATAACCAGGTTAATTTAACACTAATCAGGTTAACCAAACCCTAACCAGGTTAACTTGACCAAGTTAATTTAACTAACCAGGTTAACACTAACCTGGTTAATGTAACTCTAGCCTGGTTAATTTAACCAGGTAACATTAACCAGGTTCATGCAACACTAATCAGGTTAACTTAATCAAGTTAACTTAACAGTAACTGAGTTAATTTAACCAGGTTAACTTTATCAGGTTAATTTAACCAGGTTAACTTTATCAGGTTAATTTAACACTAACTTTATCAGTAAAAACCTCATAGGGAAAAAAAACATTGATCAGTATCATGTATTGATCGGTATCATGTATTGATCGGTATCATGTATTGATCAGTATCATGTATTGATCAGTATCATGTATTGATCAGTATCATGTATTTATCGGTATCATGTATTGATCAGTATCATGTATTGATCAGTATCATGTATTTATCGGTATCATGTATTGATCAGTATCATGTATTGATCAGTATCATGTATTGATCAGTATCATGTATTTATCGGTATCATGTATTGATCAGTATCATGTATTGATCGGTATCATGTATTGATCAGTATCATGTATTGATCGGTATCATGTATTGATCAGTATCATGTATTGATCGGTATCATGTAATGATCGGTATCATGTATTGATCGGTATCATGTATTGATCGGTATCATGTATTGATCGGTATCATGTATTGATCGGTATCATGTATTGATCGGTATCATGTATTGATCAGTATCATGTATTGATCTGTATCATGTATTGATCGGTTGGTTTCTGTTGTAATTCCTGGAGTTTAATGTTTAACAGTAAAATCTCAGATGTTTTGATCGTAGCAACATGAAAAGTGTTGTTGTTGTTACAGCGTTTGTTTATTGGCTCCTAAAACAGAAATGAACTACATTTTATACTGAACCTGAACGCCTCACACACACTTTCTGCTGTAGAAGGAAAAGACTCACACACACACTGATTGTGTTATTACTGCTGACCATCCCATAATATTCACCAGATCATCTGTTCACAACTTTAACAAATGGAGTTGAATCATTTACCAGAAACATTTGGTCCAAACGCTGATTATTACTATTATTACTAGTATAATAATTATTAATAATTCAAACTAGGACATAAATCCTCCAAACACGACGGCAGCTTTTGTCCAATCAGGTGCAACCAGGAAGTGTTGGCTCCTCCCAGACGAGCATGAGTTAAATGATTAGATGTGATTAAATGTTATCGTCAAACATCGAACACGTAGTTTACAGTATTTACAGCGTTGACTCTGATCCAGGATCAGTCCGGTTCCTTCCTGGTGGACGATGTTCCGATGGCTTTGGACCAATCTGTGACTTCAAATAAAAATAAATTAAAAATATATAGAATATATTTTTTAAAACAGGAAATCAAACTTCATTTGGGTTCAAACATTCTGGTCGAGCTGCAAAGGTACAAAAAAGCTTTTTGTCTTTTTTTTTGCTGTTAATATTTTTTATATACGAGTTTTTTTTGCGACAAACGGAGCTGAAACATGTCGTTAAGAAACCAGAACGTTTGTTTTACATTTCTGAAGCAGGTAAACAATATGGAAAAGTGCTCTTATTTTGAAAAGACTTTTCTTTAGTTCCCAGTGTTTAGAAAGAAGAAGGAGGCACTTGGGTCCGTCTCTATGGCGACAGACGGTCATTCAGGCCACGCCCCCGTGCCCATTCAGGCCACGCCCCCAGCTCAGGATTGGACGGTCTGGTCAGTGGTTGGTGAAGAACAGAATCTGGTTTCACTCAGAAAATAAAGAATAAAAAAAACTGAACTAAACTAAACTGAACTAACTGTTGCAACACGGCTGCTATTAATTAATTAATTAGTTAATTAATTAATTAGAGTTTTATAATCAGACTCAGCTGCTTTAGTCACAACAACTTCACTTCATATTGATTCAAACATCTAATTCAAAGTTGTTTGAACTGATTCTGTCTGTTAATTAATTAATTACTAATAATTAAACAGAATTAATGCTGTAAAAAATTAATAAATTAGTTTGTTGTAGTGAAATAACTGAGTTTAATTAACTGAGTTTAATTAACTGAGTTTAATTAACTAAGTTTAATTAACTGAGTTTAATTAACTGAGTTTAAATAACTAAGTTTAATTAACTGAGTTTAATTAACTGAGTTTAATTAACTAAGTTTAATTAACTGAGTTTAATTAACTGAGTTTAATTAACTGAGTTTAATTAACTAAGTTTAATTAACTGAGTTTAATTAACTGAGTTTAATTAACTGAGTTTAATTAACTGAGTTTAATTAACTGAGTTTAATTAACTAAGTTTAATTAACTGAGTTTAATTGAGTTTAACTGAGTTTTTATCACTATGAAACTATAGTGAGGTCCAGGTCCAGGTTCGTGTGCAGGTCCAGGTTCAGATTCAGGTCCAGGTTCAGGTCAGAAATCCTGAATACAACAAGTGATAACATCACTAAACATCTGACCAGACCAGATCAGACCAGACCAGATCAGACCAGACCAGACCAGATCAGACCAGACCAGACCAGACCAGACCAGACCAGACCAGACTGGTTACATTGGTCAAAGACAATTTCTTTGATTATAATATGATTCAGTTCAGTCCAATCCTGTGAAACCAGCATCACACCACTACAGTCTACCTGTCCACTACAGTCCACTACAGTCCACTTCAGTCCACTTCAGTCCACTACAGTCCAGTCCATTTCTGTCAGGCAGTTGGATGCAAACTAAGATCTGTTCTTTGTCCACTTCTCATCTTTCCTTTCCAGACCAGGTCTAGACCAGGTTAAAGTCTAGACCAGGTTAAAGTCTAGACCAGGTTAAAGTCTAGACCAGGTTAAAGTCCAGACCAGGTTAAAGTCCAGACCTCTGTTCAGGGTAGTCCTTTACATCCCAGTGATGATCGAGTCCTGAGCAGTCCTGGTCCCGGTCCTGGTCCCGGTCCTGGTCCCGGTCTAGCCCAGGATGTCCAGGTAGACCGGCGTGGACTTCATCATGGAGAACAGCATCTTCTGGATCTCTTTGATGTTGAGTCGTTGTTGAGGTTCTCGCTGCCAGCAGCCCAGCATCATGTCGTAGTTCTCCTTAGGACACAGACGGGGGCGCTCCAGGACCCGGCCCTGGGTTATACACTCTATAACCTGAAATATAGAATATATAGATAAATATATATAAATATATATAAATATAATATAAATATATATAAATATAATATAAATATATATAAATATAATATAAATATAATATAAATATATATAAATATAATATAAATATAATATAAATATACAGGACCCGGCCCTGGGTTATACACTCTATAACCTGAAATATAGAATATATAGATAAATATATATAAATATATATAAATATAATATAAATATATATAAATATAATATATATAAATATATAGGACCCGGCCCTGGGTTATACACTCTATACCCTGAAATATATAATATATATATAAATGTAAATATAATGTTGTTGTTGTTGTTGTTGTTTACCTCGTTGTTGGACAGCTGGAACCACGGCTGTTTACAGTGTTACTGTAGTTTATATTAATGTTGTTGTTGTTGTTGTTTACCTCGTTGTTGGACAGCTGGAACCACGGCTGTTTCCCGTACGTAAAGATTTCCCACAGAATGACTCCAAAACTCCACACGTCACTTTCTGTCGTGAACTTCCTGTACATGATGCTCTCTGGAGGCATCCAACGGATCGGCAGCATGGTGTGACCCCCCACCTGGTACACACACACACACACACACACACACACACACACACACACACACACACACACACACACATTATTCTATCATTCACTAAAAGTCCAACACATTTCTTGGTACTGTAATTAGGGTTGAAATGGTTTCAACTCCAGTTTCATGGCACTGATCGACACATGTGATCAGGAGTGTGACGGTGAATCAGTTCCTGCTGATGATACTAATCAGGATGAAATGAAGCAGCTGGGACTCGCTGTTAAACACAAACTCCAGCAGCTTATTACCATGAGACTCCATGGAGTCAATGACATTTACTGATAAATGATAATTATTCCCTTCATGAAATCCCTCTGTCCTACATGAAGACCACTTCCTGCTCCTGAGTCACATGACCACCTCCTCCAATCAGAACAAGACAAGCTGCTGCAGCCTTTATAGGCAACGTGGGTATGATTGTTTTACTGCATATACCTGTATATATATATATATATATATATATACACACTAAGCTGCACCATCAGTATCATCAGCAGCATCAGCAGCATCAGCAGCATCAGCAGCATCAGCATCATCAGCAGCATCAGCAGCATCATCAGCAGCATCAGCAGCATCAGCATCATCAGCAGCATCAGCAGCATCAGCATTATCAGCAGCATCAGCAGCAGCAGCAGCAGCATCAGCAGCAGCAGCAGCAGCAGCAGCAGTAGCAGCATCAGCAGCATCATCATCAGCAGCAGCATCAGTAGCATCAGCAGCAGCATCATCATCAGCAGCAGCAACAGCAGCAGCATCATCATCAGCAGCATCATCATCAGCATCAGCATCAGCAGCATCAGCATTATCAGCAGCATCATCATCATCAGCAGCAGCAGCAGCAGCAGCAGTGTTAGCAGCAGCAGTACCTCCTGTCCTCACCCTGTAGTAATCCGTGCTGTAGATATCTCTGGACATCCCAAAGTCTCCGATCTTCACCAGCAGCCCATTTCCTACCAGGCAGTTCCTGGTGGCCAGGTCCCTGTGGACAAAGTGCTGCGACGCCAGATAAATCATCCCTGCTGCGATCTGGCTGGCGATGTGCAGCATCTGGGACAGACCCAGCTCCCCATTGGTCTGCAGCGGCTGTCCGTCAACCAGGATCATGGCGTCTGGCCCGTGGGCTCTAAGGAGGAAATAGTATCAGGATGATATTAATAATTATTGTAGTAATAGCCAATAAATATCCTGATCCTCAGGATTAAAGGGACATTCCACTGGTTTAGTTTAAAGGGACATAAGGGACATGTTCTGTCTTCTAGACATTTGCTCACCTGAGGAACTTGTTGAGGTCTCCGTGCTTCATGTACTCAAACACCATGATGAGCGGATCTCCGTCCACGCAGACGCCGTAAAACTTCACGATGTGTTCGTGCTGCAGGTTGGTCAGAAGCTCCGCCTCCCGCTGGAAGTCCTTCCTGGCTGCGAGCGTCGGGTCCTTCAGAGTCTGAGGGATTCAACCGTCACCGAGAATCAGGACAAACCAGGACCAGACCGAGGTCTGCTCTTTGGTAACCATAGCAACAGCCCCCCTTATCTCACGGGGTTCCTCAGGGGTCAGATTTAGGCCCATTACTGAACATTATTACCATCACTATGCTGATGATACTGTAACAGTCACATATTAGTGTTTTTACACTTTAACAGAAATAAGACAGAAAAGCTGGTTATTAACAGGAAATAAATCTCTGAAATCATCAAATCACACACACACACACACACACACACACACACACACACACACACACACACACACACACACACACACACACACACACACACACACACACACACACACACACACACACACACACACTCACCTTCACAGCTACCAGCATCTTGTCCTTCGTTGGACTCAGGTTGTAACATTCAGCCAGAAAAACTTTCCCGAAGGCTCCTTCACCCAGTTCCCTCTTCAGAATGATGTCTCTACGCTTTATATGCTGCACGTCTGCCAGACAGACAGGTGGAGACAGACAGGTAGAGACAGACAGGTAGAGACAGACAGGTAGAGACAGACAGGTAGAGACAGACAGGTAGAGACAGACAGGTGGAGACAGGTAGAGACAGACAGGTAGAGACAGACAGGTAGAGACAGACAGGTGGAGACAGACAGGTGGAGACAGACAGGTAGACAGGTAGAGACAGGTAGAGACAGGTAGACAGGTAGAGACAGACAGGTGGAGACAGACAGGTGGAGACAGACAGGTGGAGACAGATAGAGACAGGTAGAGACAGGTAGACAGGTAGAGACAGACAGGTGGAGACAGGTAGAGACAGACAGGTAGAGACAGACAGGTGGAGACAGACAGGTGGAGACAGGTAGAGACAGACAGGTAGAGACAGACAGGTGGAGACAGACAGGTGGAGACAGGTAGAGACAGACAGGTAGAGACAGACAGGTGGAGACAGACAGGTAGAGACAGACAGGTAGAGACAGGCGGAGACAGACAGGTGGAGACAGACAGGTAGAGACAGACAGGTGGAGACAGGTGGAGACAGACAGGTGGAGACAGACAGGTAGAGACAGACAGGTAGACAGGTAGAGACAGACAGGTAGAGACAGGTAGAGCCAGGTAGAGACAGACAGGTGAAGACAGGTGGAGACAGACAGGTGGAGACAGACAGGTAGAGACAGACAGGTGGAGACAGACAGGTAGAGACAGGTAGAGACAGACAGGTGGAGACAGACAGGTGGAGACAGACAGGTGGAGACAGGTAGAGACAGACAGGTAGAGACAGACAGGTGGAGACAGACAGGTAGAGACAGACAGGTGGAGACACACAGGTGGAGACAGACAGGTGGAGACAGGTAGAGACAGACAGGTAGAGACAGACAGGTGGAGACAGACAGGTAGAGACAGACAGGTAGAGACAGGTGGAGACAGACAGGTGGAGACAGACAGGTAGAGACAGACAGGTAGAGACAGGTAGAGCCAGGTAGAGACAGACAGGTGAAGACAGGTGGAGACAGACAGGTGGAGACAGACAGGTAGAGACAGACAGGTGGAGACAGACAGGTGGAGACAGACAGGTGGAGACAGGTAGAGACAGACAGGTGGAGACAGACAGGTAGAGACAGACAGGTGGAGACAGACAGGTGGAGACAGGTAGAGACAGACAGGTAGAGACAGACAGGTAGAGACAGACAGGTGGAGACAGACAGGTAGAGACAGACAGGTAGAGACAGACAGGTGGAGACAGGTAGAGACAGACAGGTAGAGACAGACAGTTTCCTGATGAGTCTCAGGTTCAGAATTAATGTTTATTTCAACTGGAGAAGATGTGTTAAATATATTAAATATATTAAATATATTAAATATGTTAAATATATTAAATATGTTAAATATGTTAAATATATTAAATATGTTAATTAATTAATTAGTATTAATTAATTAATTAATATACAGGAATCTATGGATATATATTAAATACTGTAAAAGAACAGAACATTATAACAGAGCTGATCAGGTATTGATTACTATAACAGAACTGATCAGGTATTGATTACTATAACAGAGCTGATCAGGTATTGATTACTATAACAGAGCTGATCAGGTATTGATTACTATAACAGAACTGATCAGGTATTGATTACTATAACAGAACTGATCATGTATTGATTACTATAACAGAACTGATCAGGTATTGGTTACAATAACAGAGCTGATCAGGTATTGATTACTATAACAGAGCTGATCAGGTATTGATTATTGATATATTTACAGGTAGCAGGCTTGTTGCAGCTGTGTCCATGTCTGAAGTACTGAGGGTTCTCGATGACGGGGATCCGGGTCATCCCGATCACCACGGCATCAGGACCTGAGTCCAGACTACAGGGACTGATCACCCCGTGGTTCACATGGTGAAGGGGACTGGCCGAGTCCTCCTCCCCACTGATCACTGCTACTGGACCTGCAGACACAAGGGGGACAGGCTGAGACCTGCAGCCAGAACCTCAGGAACACCAAGCAGATCCTCCTGGTCCTGATGGACGAGGTCCAGGACTCAGGAGGAGAAACAACGGAGGAGGGGAAGTAGTGTCAGAGGGTTTTGATGAGGTCAGAGGTCAGAGGACATTCTGGAAATAATGAACTAAGACCACATCACAACTGAACCAGGATCACATCACACAAGAACCAAGACCACGTCACACCTGGACCAGGATCACATCTACATCATCTCCAGGTGGTAACAGCTTCTAGTTTCTAGATGGTCTCAGAGGTCAGAGTCAGAATCTGAATGAGGGTTAGGATCAGGGTCTGGTTCTGGTTCTGGGTCAGGGAAACAGCCATAAGCAGCGTAGCTCCGCCCCCCAAGTCTTCCTGAAATGATCTGAGGAATCTGGTCTCACTGCTGGATCCAGGGGAACCTCATCTGAAAACCCGGGTCAGTACAGACAAGACCAGAACCAGAACCAGAACCAGGACCAGGACCAGGACCAGGACCAGAACCAGAACAAGGACCAGGATACAAACCAGAACAAGAACAGGTACTGGAACCAGAACCTTATAAAACTAGAACCTGAGGCATAAATCCAACAGGCTTTGTTCAGTAGTAGCTAGAGATGATAATAATAATAATAATAATAATTAATAATAATTATATATAATTATTATATTATAATAATAATAATATTATTATTTATTGGTCCCAGACCTGATCTCAGCTCCAACGATGTTAACGAGCATCATCAGGAAACTGAAGCTCGTTTTCATGGAATAAAACAGATAAAAAGATGAGGCAGGATTCTCCAGGGGGGTCGATGTGGATCTGCTGATCCAGGAAGTGGACTGACTGAATAAATCAACAGTTTGGATGTTAATAAAACAGCAGAACAGATGGTCGGATGATCTGGGACAGAGTCTGAAATAAGAAGATTTCACGATGAACAGTATTTTCTTTTCTTTTTCTGTCTCTGTCTCACACTGTAAACAAACATGTAAACACCTGTAATCACCTGTAAACACCTGTAATCACCTGTAAACACCTGTAATCACCTGTAAACACCTGTAAACACCTGTAATCACCTGTAAACACCTGTAAACACCTGTAATCACCTGTAATCACCTGTAATCACCTGTAAATACCTG
>CM060465.1:36533098-36535598 GCA_030544235.1 Lepturacanthus savala | reverse complement strand
TTACTGATTTATTACTGATTTATTACTGATTCATTACTGATTTATTACTGATTTATTACTGATTTATTACTGATTTATTACTGATTTATTACTGGTTTATTACTGGTTTATTACTGATTTATTACTGATTTATTACTGATTCATTACTGATTCATTACTGATTTATTACTGATTTATTACTGATTTATTACTGATTTATTACTGATTTATTACTGATTTAATCTGATTCATTACTCAATAACACGAGGGGAACATGTTATTGGTTTTACATGTATTTTCCGTGTTGCTGCTCCTTCAGTTCTGAACCTGTTTCATCAAACCAACCAATGAACAGCGTCATGAATCCACATGTAACAGACGTGATATAATGAACATGGAGTCGTTGACTGAGCTTTAATCAGCATCATTTAGTGGTTTAACCCTTTAAACACCTTAAAACAGGCTGTAACTTCAAAGTGATCAGAGACTTTCTGTAAATTAGAGAAATATTAAGGACGACCCAAAGTTTATGTAGGGGTTAAATTTACCATCTAATTTGCATATTATGACGTCATGGGGCGGGGCCAACTTGGATTATAGAATATTCATGAAGTGTCACATGTTTTAACCCTCTATTACATAGTGTTGCCATGGCAACAATCACTTTATCTTCATTTTTCCCAAAAAGCTGTGATATAAAATCTATGTTTTTACAGTTAGGGGTGTGAAAAAGGGGGCTTTTATTTTGAAAGGACATCCTATTTCTGAGGTCACATGAGCAGGATATCCCTATTGCTGATGGACATGTGACATGTGAGCATCGCTGACTCTGAAGGTCGACTTTTATTCTGAAGTTGGGTAAATCTTCATGTGAGCATCGCTGCTTCCTTCCTGAACATTAGAATCTCAGACACACGCCTCTAATCTCTGCTGCAGAGATTCCTGCAGCATCTTCATCTGTATCCAGGCTGATAGAGACGTAGATGCACTGAGTCTCATCAGCAGTGACCACACTTTACATTTCAAATGTATTAATATTAATTCATCTCCAGCTAAATGGGATCCAAAATAGAACATATGCACTTCTGGCTGACATGTTCATGCTGCTGTTGCCGTAGTAACAGACGTGTTGACAGCAGCAATCAGCTGATCGCATCAAAGATCAAACACCTTCATCGTCCAATCAGATGCTGTCGAGTGGTGGATTTACCGTAATTACTGTATGATTACACTAATATCAGGATATTATTACCTTAATATCATGCTGTCATATTGGTCCTGTATCTAGGTGTGTGTGTGTGTGTGTGTGTGTGTGCGTACAGTAGACAGTCAGCTGGATGGAGGCGTTGGTCATCCCCACCACGTTCGTTGCTGTGCAGGTCAACAGGAAGTTGTTGTCGTCTCTGCTCACGTTGGCCAGAGTGATGGTGATGGAGTGAATCGTGTTGTTGTTGTAGTATTTGTCCTGAGGACAGAGACATTTCATTCATTCATTCATTAATATATCAGTTATCATTCAATCACATGATCCAGTGTGTATCAGTGTGTATCAGTGTGTATCAGTGTGTATCAGTGTGTATCAGTGTGTATCAGTGTGTATTAGTGTGTATCAGTGTGTATCAGTGTGTATCAGTGTGTATTAGTGTGTATTCATGTGTGTATTAGTGTGTATTCATGTGTGTATTAGTGTGTATTCATGTGTGTATTAGTGTGTATCAGTGTGTATTAGTGTGTATTCATGTGTGTATTAGTGTGTATTAGTGTGTATCAGTGTGTATTAGTGTGTATTAGTGTGTATTAGTGTGTATCAGTGTGTATTAGTGTGTATTAGTGTGTATTAGTGTGTATTAGTGTGTGTATTAGTGTGTGTTAGTGTGTATCAGTGTGTATCAGTGTGTATCAGTGTGTATTAGTGTGTATTAGTTGGTATTCATGTGTGTATCAGTGTGTATCAGTGTGTATTAGTGTGTGTGTTAGTGTGTATTAGTGTGTATTAGTGTGTATTAGTGTGTATTAGTGTGTATTAGTGTGTATTAGTGTGTATCAGTGTGTATCAGTGTGTATCAGTGTGTATCAGTGTGTATCAGTGTGTATTAGTGTGTATTCATGTGTGTATTAGTGTGTATTAGTGTGTATTAGTGTGTGTGTTAGTGTGTATTAGTGTGTATTAGTGTGTATTAGTGTGTATTAGTGTGTATTAGTGTGTATTAGTGTGTGTATTAGTGTGTATTAGTGTGTATTAGTGTGTATTAGTGTGTGTATTAGTGTGTATTAGTGTGTATTAGTGTGTATTAGTGTGTATTAGTGTGTATCAGTGTGTATTAGTGTGTGTATTAGTGTGTATTAGTGTGTATTAGTGTGTATTAGTGTGTAGTAGTGTGTATCAGTGTGTATTAGTGTGTATCAGTGTGTATTAGTGTGTATTAGTGTGTGTATTAGAGTGTATTAGTGTGTATTAGTGTGTATTAGTGTGTATTAGTGTGTGTTAGTGTGTATTAGTGTGTGTATTAGTGTGTATTAG
>CM060465.1:36518098-36528098 GCA_030544235.1 Lepturacanthus savala | reverse complement strand
AGCTGTGATTGGCTGCAGCAGACCATGTGACCCTAATGAGGAATAAGCAGGTATAGAAAATGACTGACAATAAAGGGAAAGTTATTTAGAATATATAATCATATATTGTTTATTTTCTTTTTAGGATTTAGGAGTACACATTATCTAACTGGAAGATATTCTATAGAAGTACACACACACACACACACACACACACACACACACACACACACACACACAGACGTAGCAGAGCCACATTGTTCATTCCCACTCAGTCCTCTCTAAATACAGAAGGTGTCCTTTGGAAAGGTCAGACTGGAATAAAACACAAAGGACAGACTCATATTCAACACACACACACACACACACACACACACACACACACACACACACACTGTATATGATGATTGTGTGCATACATGTGTGTTACTACAATGAGCAACAAGGAAAATGAGTCATGACCATGAGAAGGTCAGAGGAACATCAGCATTTACTGCTGGTCACAGGATGGAGACACGTAGTAATACAAACAAATATATGGAATGATTACTGTTACTGTGTGTGTGTGTGTGTGTGTGTGTGTGTGTGTGTGTGTGTGTGTGTGTGTGTGTGTGTGTGTGTGTGTGTGTGTGTGTGTGTGTGTGTGTGTGTGTGTGTGTGTGTGTGTCGGACACGTCTGGAAATGAAAAGCGTTTCCATGTCGAGGATTCTGTTAAAATCCAGAACCATCAGAGAAACGACCGTCACACACAATGATTGACAGGTTTAATTACCGTGGTAACACCTGTCATTTCACAGTCAGTCAGTACAGCTGAAAATAGCTCCGAGCTAATCAGGAGGGAGCGTGAATGACGAGTTTCATCATGAGGGTTGGTAATAACAGGAGGAAGATGAGGATGACTCACTAACTAACTAACTGTAAACGTCTGTTAGATTTCAACTCGTTAAACGCTGTAAACCATCATAGACGTTATTCAAAGAGAAGAGTCTCACTCCAACAGGTTTTCTTTGGTCCTTTGGTCACAGTGAATTCTGAGCATGAAGCTGATTCTCTACAGATCTAATGTGACCAGATCTCTGCTCATTCCATTTGAAACAGGTCAGGTACTGAGGTAGGCGGAGCCTCAAGAGGGTGAACCAATAGCAAAGGCTGTTAGAGGACATGCTCATAACTATCCAGGTAACTACACAGGTAACTACACAGGTAACTACCCAGGTAACTACACAGGTAACTACCCAGGTAACTACCCAGGTAACTACACAGGTAACTACCCAGGTAACTACACAGGTAACTACCCAGGTAACTACACAGGTAATTACACAGGTAACTACCCAGGTAACTACACAGGTAACTACACAGGTAACTACACAGGTAACTACCCAGGTAACTACACAGGTAACTACACAGGTAACTACCCAGGTAACTACACAGGTAACTACACAGGTAACTACACAGGTAACTACCCAGGTAACTACACAGGTAACTACACAGGTAACTACCCAGGTAACTACACAGGTAACTACATAGGTAACTACCCAGGTAACTACCCAGGTAACTACCCAGGTAACTACACAGGTAACTACCCAGGTAACTACCCAGGTAACTACACAGGTAACTACCCAGGTAACTACACAGGTAACTACCCAGGTAACTACACAGGTAACTACACAGGTAACTACCCAGGTAACTACACAGGTAACTACATAAGTAACTACCCAGGTAACTACCCAGGTAACTACCCAGGTAACTACACAGGTAACTACATAAGTAACTACCCAGGTAACTACACAGGTAACTACCCAGGTAACTACACAGGTAACTACATAAGTAACTACCCAGGTAACTACACAGGTAACTACCCAGGTAACTACACAGGTAACTACATAAGTAACTACCCAGGTAACTACCCAGGTAACTACCCAGGTAACTACACAGGTATCTACCCAGGTAACTGCACAGGTAACTACGCAGGTAACTACACAGGTAACTACCCAGGTAACTACACAGGTAACTACACAGGTAACTACATAGGTAACTACACAGGTAACTACCCAGGTAACTACACAGGTAACTACACAGGTAACTACCCAGGTAACTACGCAGGTAACTACACAGGTAACTACACAGGTAACTACATAGGTAACTACACAGGTAACTACACAGGTAACTACACAGGTAACTACACAGGTAACTACACAGGTAACTACACAGGTAACTACACAGGTAACATGTGTGAGAACATTTCAGAACATGTGTGTGAACATGTGATAACATGTTTTCACATGTTCAGGTGTTTTTTACTCACATGTAGCGGAGGTGAGGATTCTTGGAGAAAACACTGGGCTGGAGGGTCCTCAGACTGCTTCTAGTGATGGTTCTACACACACACACACACACACACACACACACACACACACACACACACACACACACACACACACACAGGAATAAGACAAATAATTAGCAGACTAAGTCTCATCTGATTAATAAATGGTTAATTAATATTTTGAGGACTCACAGTCTCTGCAGGCCGATGTAGAGAGACATGTCCACCTCCCTGAGAGTCTGGAAACCTGTCCAGGTGTCGATGTGTCTGAGAGGACGACAGGTAGTTCAATGAGTTAAAGGTGGCAACTAATTCATGATTAGTTAGTAATCACCAGCGTTCAGGATATTCTACCTCATAATAAATTAACTCAGCAATTTCAAAACTTCCTTTTTGAAGCTGCATCATGAATGGTCTCACCTCCTCCACTTGTCTCACCTCCTCCACCTGTCTCACCTCCACCACCTGTCTCACCTCCTCCACCTGTCTAAATGTCCTCCACCTGTCTCACCTCCACCACCTGTCTCACCTCCTCCACCTGTCTAAATGTCCTCCACCTGTCTCACCTCCACCACCTGTCTCACCTCCACCACCTGTCTCACCTCCTCCACCTGTCTAAATGTCCTCCACCTGTCTCACCTCCCCCACCTGTCTCACCTCCCCCACCTGTCTAACTGTCCACCACCTGTCTAACCCTCCACCACTTGTCTCACCTCCACCACCTGTCTCACCCCCTCCACCTGTCTCACCTCCACCACCTGTCTAACTCTCCTCCACCTGTCTCACCTCCTCCACCTGTCTGTCTCTCTCTAGTTAATTACAGCTTAGTTCAGGCTCAGTTTCACTAGAAAATGACTCAGTTGTCAGTTGTGACATCACAAATCACAGAAGTTCAATCTGAACCACAGACAGAGAGACAGATAACAGAGAGACAGACAGCTGGTGTTAACACAATGATCAGACCACACACACACACAATAATACACACACATACACACTTAACAGTTACAACATGAATATTAACAGTAATAACATTAATATTAACATTAATATTAACATTAATATTAACATTAATATTAACAGTAACATTAACATTAACAGTAACAGTAACATTAACATTAACAGTAACAGTAACATTAATATTACCAGTAACATTAACATTAATATTAACAGTAATATTAACAGTAACATTAATATTAACAGTAACATTCATATTAACATTAACATTAATATTAACAGTAATATTGATCCTGACAGTTTTCATCTCTCTGACCTGATTATTCCATTTAATTATTGACGAGCTGCTGAGTCGTTCCATTATGGAGGAAACTATTGATGCATCTGCTCCTTTGCTGATAGAAAGTGCATCATTTGAATATGAATCATTGATCCAGCCATCGATGATCTGTCATCACCAGTTATAATAATATATAATAAACAGCTGTTTACAGCAACATGGAAACAGGTCACATGTTTAATGTGATGGAAACATGAAGGTCCAAGAGTTCATTTCACTGCAGGACAAAGTCTAAAAGCAGCTAAAAGTTACAATGGAATAAATATATCATATTTATATATTCATTATAAATATATAACATATATTCATTATAAATATATCATATTTATATATTCATTATAAATATATAACATTATATATTCATTATAAATATATAACATTATATATTCATTATAAATATATAACATATATTCATTATAAATATATCATATTTATATATTCATTATAAATATATAACATATATTCATTATAAATATATCATATTTATATATTCATTATAAATATATAACATTATATATTCATTATAAATATATCATACTTATATATTCATTATAAATATATCATACTTATATATTCATTATAAATATATAACATTATATATTCATTATAAATATATAACATTATATATTCATTATAAATATATAACATTATATATTCATTATAAATATATAACATTATATATTCATTATAAATATATAACATTATATATTCATTATAAATATATCATATTTATATATTTATTCATATTTATTTATTATTTCAGAAGGTGCTGACTGGCTATCTATCGATCTATCTATGGTTACGTATCCATGGTAACATGTTAACGTGTTGGTAACAATGATTCTACGTATCCATGGTAACATGTTAACCTGTTGGTAACAATGATTCTACGTATCCATGGTAACGTGTTGGTAACAATGATTCTATGTATCCATGGTAACATGTTAACGTGTTGGTAACAATGATTCTATGCATCCATGGTAACATGTTAACGTGTTGGTAACAATGATTCTACGTATCCATGGTAACATGTTAACCTGTTGGTAACAATGATTCTACGTATCCATGGTAACGTGTTGGTAACAATGATTCTATGTATCCATGGTAACATGTTAACGTGTTGGTAACAATGATTCTATGCATCCATGGTAACATGTTAACGTGTTGGTAACAATGATTCTACGTATCCATGGTAACATGTTAACCTGTTGGTAACAATGATTCTACGTATCCATGGTAACGTGTTGGTAACAATGATTCTATGTATCCATGGTAACATGTTAACGTGTTGGTAACAATGATTCTACGTATCCATGGTAACATTTTAACATGTCTTTTAAGTCTTTTAACTTCCTGTAAAGACATGATAATGATGACGTCATGTGGTAATGACAATGTCATGTGACAATGATGATGTCAACTGGTAATGATGATGTCAACTGGTAATGATGATGTCATGTGGTAATGATGATGTCATGTGATGATGATGTCATGTAGTAATGATGATGTCATGTGATGATGATGTCATGTGGTAATGATGATGTCATGTGGTAATGATGATGTCATGTGGTAATGATGATGTCATGTGGTAATGATGATGTCATGTGATGATGATGTCATGTGGTAATGATGATGTCATGTGGTAATGATGACGTCATGTGATGATGATGTCATGTGGTAATGATGATGTCATGTAATGATGATGTCATGTGGTAATGATGATGTCATGTGGTAATGATGATGTCATGTGGTAATGATGATGTCATGTGATGATGATGTCATGTGGTAATGATGATGTCATGTGGTAATGATGGTGTCATGTAATGATGATGTCATGTGGTAATGATGATGTCATGTGGTAATGATGATGTCATGTGGTAATGATGATGTCATGTGGTAATGATGATGTCATACAGATGTTCTCTATCATTCCTCTTCCTACAAACATCAACTCTCCATCTGTGGAATCAACTGACTGGACAGGACTTAAACTGAACTGAATCATTAAGTTATATCTCCCATCATGTTTCAGTGACTGGAAGCTGCATCAAAGCATTCTGGGAAGTCCACTAAGTGTGTGTGTGTGTGTGTGTGTGTGTGTGTGTGTGTGTTCAGCAGCATCAACATTTTTTATATCACAAAGACGTTAAACTGTTAAACCACTGAACCAACGCTGACAGACTCAGTCTGTGTGTGTGTGTTTTGGTGTGTTTGTTTTATTTGGTGTGTGTGTGTTTAGTATGTGAGCTTTAGTGTGTGTGTGTGTTTAGTATGTGAGCTTTAGTGTGTGTGTGTGTTTAGTATGTGAGCTTTAGTGTGTGTGTGTGTTTACACACATGTACGCACGCGCAAACACACACACACTCACAAACACACACACACACATATACATGCACACACACATACACACACAACAAGTGTTCTAAAGGTTCAGAGTTTTATTATTTAAATCTTTTAAAGAAACAAAAACTAAATTCAAAGATTTGTTGTTTTATCCCAGTGGAAAAATAACTGAAGCACAAAATAATGTCATATATATATATATATATATATGTGTGTGTGTGTGTGTGTGTGTGTATGCGTATGTGTGTGTGTGCGTACATGTGTGTGTGCGTACGTGTGTGTGTGCGTACGTGTGTGTGTGTACATGTGTGTATGCGTATGTGTGTGTGTGCGTACATGTGTGTGTGCGTACATGTGTGTGTGCGTACGTGTGTGTGTGCGTACATGTGTGTATGTGTGTGTGCGTACGTGTGTGTGTGTGCGTACGTGTGTGTGCGCGTACGTGTGTGTGTGTGTGTGTGTCTATAGGTGTGTGTGTATAAAGGGGGTGGAGTTACTATAATTGTTTTCTGTTGTTTTCTGATGTGAAGACACTGTGTTGTTATTAAATGAAAAATGATATATCAATAAAGATTGATTGATTGATTGATTGACAGTCAACAATATAATATCATATAATATCCCATAATATACTATAATATATACTATAATTGACCAATATGTGTATCAGTGTGTGTGTCAGTGTGTGTGTATCAGTGTGTGTGTGTCAGTGTGTGTGTATCAGTGTGTGTATCAGTGTGTGTGTGTATCAGTGTGTGTGTGTGTGTGTGTGTGTATCAGTGTGTGTGTGTATCAGTGTGTGTGTGTGTGTGTGTGTGTGTATCAGTGTGTGTGTGTATCAGTGTGTGTGTGTATCAGTGTGTGTGTATCAGTGTGTGTGTATCAGTGTGTGTGTGTGTGTGTGTGTATCAGTGTGTGTGTGTATCAGTGTGTGTGTGTGTGTGTGTATCAGTGTGTGTGTGTGTGTGTGTGTATCAGTGTGTGTGTGTATCAGCGTGTGTGTGTGTGTATCAGCGTGTGTGTGTGTGTGTATCAGTGTGTGTGTGTGTGTATCAGTGTGTGTGTGTGTATCAGCGTGTGTGTGTGTGTATCAGCGTGTGTGTGTGTGTGTATCAGTGTGTGTGTGTGTATCAGTGTGTGTGTGTGTGTATCAGTGTATGTGTGTATCAGTGTGTGTGTGTGTGTGTGTGTGTGTGTGTGTGTGTGTATCAGTGTGTGTGTGTGTGTCAGTGTGTGTGTGTGTGTGTGTGTATCAGTGTGTGTGTATCAGTGTGTGTGTGTGTGTGTGTGTAGGTTAGTGTGTGTGTGTGTATCAGTGTATGTGTGTATCAGTGTGTGTGTGTGTGTGTGTGTGTGTGTGTGTGTGTGTGTGTGTGTAGGTTAGTGTGTGTGTGTGTATCAGTGTATGTGTGTATCAGTGTATGTGTGTATCAGTGTATGTGTGTATCAGTGTGTGTGTGTGTGTGTGTGTGTGTGTGTGTGTGTGTGTGTGTGTGTGTGTTCCTTACATGGAGGAGATGTTCTGGAACAGCTCCGCTATGCTGATGTTTCCTGCTCGGGTTCCGGTTCCAGGTGAGTCGAGCAGCGGGAAGAACCTGCTGGTGTCGGACTTGTTGCAGTAGACGTCGGTGTTGGAGCAGGAGCAGGTGTGAGGACAGTCCAGCAGGGAGCTGAGGTCCGGCCGCACCGACCCGCACAGCACGACCCCGCACAGCAGCACCAGGGACCCGCGGCCCCGCAACCCGGCGGGGCGGCGGGCGCCGAACACCGCGCCGAGCGCCGCGCCGCATCCATCCATGCTGTCACGACTCCGGCACCGGATCCCGCAACTTTACGCGGCGCTGCGGGGGCTGCGGGGGCTGCGGAGGCTGCGGAGGCTGCGGAGGCTGCGGAGGCTGCGGAGGCTGCGGAGGCTGCGGGATGCGTTACCTCTGCTTCACGCGGCGTTTCTCAGCGGAGGAGGAACGTCAGAACAAAAGCGCTCATCTCCCTTCATGTCCGTCCACAGCCGTGCGCGTGTATGTGTGTATGCGTGTGTGTGTGTATGTGTGTGTGCGTGTGTGTGTGTGTGCGTGTATGTGTGTGTGTGTGTGTGTCTGTGATTGTTGATTCCAGTCACGGATCCACTGATTCTTCTCAGCCGCAAAAAAAAATCACCGCTAAAGAAAAAAATCGAAGAAAAACATAAGAAAATATCAAATATTCCACCAGATAACAAAGAGTTAGAGATGAAGACTCCTCTACTCCTCCTCTACTCCTCCTTTACTCCTCTACTCCTCCTCTACTCCTCCTCTACTCCTCCTCTACTCCTCCTCTACTCCTCCTCTACTCCTCCTTTACTCCTCTACTCCTCCTCTACTCCTCCTCTACTCCTCCTCTACTCCTCTACTCTACTCTCACCGCTTCATGTCATCCCTCCATCCCTCTGGTAGCAGCCTCTGATGGTAGAGAGACACCGACTCACACTGGAGAGAGAGAGAGAGAGAGAGAGAGAGAGAGAGAGAGAGAGAGAGAGAGAGAGAAAGACAGAGAGAGACAGAGAGAGAGAGAGAGAGGCTCCATCCTCAGAGCTGTGGATCCACGGGTCCACCTACCGGCCACACACACACACACACACACACACACACACACACACACACACACACACACACACACACACACACAGTATGTATGACACAGGAACTGACGTCATATCAAGTTCATATTTAAAACTTAAAACTAGAGCAAACTGACTCAAAATCAACTAAATTATCTTCAGTGATTAATAAGATCAGAGTTTAAAGATCAATAATTTATCAATAAAATGATATAAATGACACTGAGGATCATTCAGAACATGGAGAATTGATTCTGATAGAGGTTTAATAAGGAGCCAATTAAATAATCACACAGCTGAAATATATGTTCTGATTGTATTGATGATATATTAATTATATATTGATTATATATTAATTATATATTAATTATATATTGATGTCTCCACTGCTCCATCTCCATCTATAAACCTCACACCTTCACATCAGAAACGACCCATCATACATGACCTTTAACCTCCTGTAACACCAGAACTGGTCCTGAGTTCTGTAGACACCTGTAGAACACACACCTGTAGAATACACACCTGTAGAATACACACCTGTAGAATACACACCTGTAGAACACACACCTGTAGAATACACACCTGTAGAACACACACCTGTAGAATAGACACCTGTAGAATACACACCTGTAGAATACACACCTGTAGAACACACACCTGTAGAATACACACCTGTAGAATACACACCTGTAGAACACACACCTGTAGAATACACACCTGTAGAACACACACCTGTAGAATAGACACCAGTAGAATACACACCTGTAGAACACACACCTGTAGAATACACACCTGTAGAATACACACCTGTAGAACACACACCTGTAGAATAGACACCTGTAGAATACACACCTGTAGAATACACACCTGTAGAACACACACCTGTAGAATACACACCTGTAGAATACACACCTGTAGAACACACACCTGTAGAATACACACCTGTAGAACACACACCTGTAGAATAGACACCAGTAGAATACACACCTGTAGAACACACACCTGTAGAATACACACCTGTAGAATACACACCTGTAGAACACACACCTGTAGAATAGACACCTGTAGAATACACACCTGTAGAATACACACCTGTAGAACACACACCTGTAGAATACACACCTGTAGAATACACACCTGTAGAATAAACACCTGTAGAATACACACCTGTAGAACACACACCTGTAGAATAAACACCTGTAGAATACACACCTGTAGAATATACACCTGATGAATACACACATGTAAAATACACACCTGACGAATACACACATGTAAAATACACACCTGTAGAACACACACCTGTAGAATACACACCTGTAGAATACACACCTGTAGAATAGACACCTGTAGAATATACACCTGATGAATACACACTTGTACAAAACACACCTGATGAATACACACTTGTAGAATACACACCTGATGAATACACACCTGTGAAATACACACCTG
>CM060465.1:36433098-36498098 GCA_030544235.1 Lepturacanthus savala | reverse complement strand
ACTATCAACTAACCCTTTAACTCTACCTGTCTCTCTCTCTACCTGTCTCTCTCTCTACCTGTCTCTCTCTCTTCCTGTCTCTCTCTCTACCTGTCTCTCTCTCTTCCTGTCTCTCTCTCTACCTGTCTCTCTCTCTACCTGTCTCTCTCTCTACCTGTCTCTCTACCTGTCTCTCTCTACCTGTCTCTCTCTACCTGTCTCTCTCTCTACCTGTCTCTCTACCTGTCTCTCTACCTGTCTCTCTCTCTACCTGTCTCTCTACCTGTCTCTCTCTACCTGTCTGTCTCTCTGTAGAGGATGACCCAGTAGTTTTTGCCACCAACTCCCTCCAGAGACGTAAGAAGGGTTTGGGTTTAACGGGTCTGCGGACCACGGGCTCAGGCTCCGCCCACTCTAAGACCAGACCGAGCCTGATGATTGGTTTACCTCAGAACTTCCGTCAGATCTCGTCCATCATCGACGTCGACATCTTACCTGAGACGCACCGACGGGTCCGACTCCACAAACACGGAACCAACAAACCTCTGGGCTTCTACATCCGTGACGGAGTCAGTGTCCGGGTCACGCCTCAGGGAGTGGAGAAGGTGATGAACCGTCACAGGTCACATGTAACATGTTACATGTAGTATGATATACGTTATATGTAACATGATATTTAATGTTACATGTAACATGTCACATATATGTTATATGTGACATGTAACATGTTATATGATATACGTTATATGTAACATGATATTTAATATTACATGTAACATGTTATATGTAACATGTTATATGTAACATGTTATATGTAACATGTAATATCATATATGTTTAACATATTTAATGTTACATGTAACATGTTATATGTAATATATGTTATATGTAACATGTTATATAATGTTATATGTAATGTGATAATATTATATGTACCATGGTATGTAGCATGTTCCATGTACCATGGTATGTAACATAATATGCACCATGTTCCATGCGTGTCCTGCAGGTTCCAGGCGTGTTTATTTCCAGGTTGGTGCGTGGTGGACTGGCTGAGAGCACGGGGCTGCTGGGAGTTAACGATGAAATCCTGGAGGTCAACGGCATCGATGTGGCAGGAAAATCTCTGGATCAGGTGGAATGAACAGGATGGTTGATTAATACATGTCAACTACTACATGTCAACTACTACATGTCAACTACTACATGTCAACTACTACATGTCAACTACTACATGTCAACTACTACATGTCAACTAATACATGTCAACTACTACATGTCAACTACTACATGTCAACTACTACATGTCAACTACTACATGTCAACTAATACATGTCAACTACTACATGTCAACTACTACATGTCAACTACTACATGTCAACTACTACATGTCAACTAATACATGTCAACTACTACATGTCAACTACTACATGTCAACTACTACATGTCAACTAATACATGTCAACTACTACATGTCAACTACTACATGTCAACTACTACATGTCAACTACTACATGTCAACTAATACATGTCAACTACTACATGTCAACTACTACATGTCAACTAATACATGTCAACTACTACATGTCAACTACTACATGTCAACTAATACATGTCAACTACTACATGTCAACTACTACATGTCAACTACTACATGTCAACTAATACATGTCAACTACTACATGTCAACTAATACATGTCAACTAATACATGTCAACTACTACATGTCAACTACTACATGTCAACTATAACATGTCAACTACTACATGTCAACTAATACATGTCAACTACTACATGTCAACTACTACATGTCAACTACTACATGTCAACTACTACATGTCAACTAATACATGTCAACTAATACATGTCAACTACTACATGTCAACTAATACATGTCAACTACTACATGTCAACTACTACATGTCAACTAATACATGTCAACTACTACATGTCAACTAATACATGTCAACTACTACATGTCAACTAATACATGTCAACTACTACATGTCAACTACTACATGTCAACTACTACATGTCAACTAATACATGTCAACTACTACATGTCAACTAATACATGTCAACTACTACATGTCAACTACTACATGTCAACTACTACATGTCAACTACTACATGTCAACTAATACATGTCAACTACTACATGTCAACTACTACATGTCAACTACTACATGTCAACTACTACATGTCAACTAATACATGTCAACTAATACATGTCAACTACTACATGTCAACTACTACATGTCAACTAATACATGTCAACTACTACATGTCAACTACTACATGTCAACTACTACATGTCAACTAATACATGTCAACTACTACATGTCAACTAATACATGTCAACTACTACATGTCAACTACTACATGTCAACTAATACATGTCAACTACTACATGTCAACTACTACATGTCAACTAATACATGTCAACTAATACATGTCAACTACTACATGTCAACTAATACATGTCAACTACTACATGTCAACTACTACATGTCAACTAATACATGTCAACTACTACATGTCAACTAATACATGTCAACTACTACATGTCAACTACTACATGTCAACTACTACATGTCAACTACTACATGTCAACTAATACATGTCAACTACTACATGTCAACTAATACATGTCAACTACTACATGTCAACTACTACATGTCAACTACTACATGTCAACTAATACATGTCAACTACTACATGTCAACTACTACATGTCAACTAATACATGTCAACTAATACATGTCAACTAATACATGTCAACTACTACATGTCAACTAATACATGTCAACTACTACATGTCAACTACTACATGTCAACTACTACATGTCAACTAATACATGTCAACTACTACATGTCAACTAATACATGTCAACTACTACATGTCAACTAATACATGTCAACTAATACATGTCAACTACTACATGTCAACTACTACATGTCAACTAATACATGTCAACTAATACATGTCAACTACTACATGTCAACTACTACATGTCAACTAATACATGTCAACTACTACATGTCAACTAATACATGTCAACTAATACATGTCAACTAATACATGTCATGTGTTTTTAAATCACCATGACAACATGATGAGTAAACACTAACATTTTATTGTTGGTGTTTTTCTTTAGTTTCATGATGTTTCATGTTCCAGCCTGAAATGATGTCTCCCTGTCTCCTGTCTGTCTCTACCTGTCTGTCTCTACCTGTCTGTCTACCTGTCTCCCTGTCTGTCTCTACCTGTCTGTCTACCTGTCTCCCTGTCTGTCTCTACCTGTCTGTCTCTACCTATCTGTCTCCCTGTCTCCTGTCTGTCTCTACCTGTCTGTCTCTACCTGTCTGTCTACCTGTCTCCCTGTCTGTCTCTACCTGTCTGTCTACCTGTCTCCCTGTCTGTCTCTACCTGTCTGTCTCTACCTGTCTGTCTCTACCTATCTGTCTCCCTGTCTCCTGTCTGTCTCTACCTGTCTGTCTCTACCTGTCTGTCTCTACCTATCTGTCTCCCTGTCTCCTGTCTGTCTCTACCTGTCTGTCTCTACCTGTCTGTCTCTACCTGTTTGTCTACCTGTCTCCCTGTCTGTCTCTACCTGTCTGTCTCTACCTGTCTGTCTCTACCTATCTGTCTCCCTGTCTCCTGTCTGTCTCTACCTGTCTGTCTCTACCTGTCTGTCTCTACCTATCTGTCTCCCTGTCTCCTGTCTGTCTCTACCTGTCTGTCTCTACCTGTCTGTCTCTACCTATCTGTCTCCCTGTCTCCTGTCTGTCTCTACCTGTCTGTCTCTACCTGTCTGTCTACCTGTCTCCCTGTCTGTCTCTACCTGTCTGTCTACCTGTCTCCCTGTCTGTCTCTACCTGTCTGTCTCTACCTGTCTGTCTCTACCTATCTGTCTCCCTGTCTCCTGTCTGTCTCTACCTGTCTGTCTCTACCTGTCTGTCTCTACCTATCTGTCTCCCTGTCTCCTGTCTGTCTCTACCTGTCTGTCTCTACCTGTCTGTCTCTACCTGTCTGTCTCTACCTGTTTGTCTACCTGTCTCCCTGTCTGTCTCTACCTGTCTGTCTCTACCTGTCTGTCTCTACCTATCTGTCTCCCTGTCTCCTGTCTGTCTCTACCTGTCTGTCTCTACCTGTCTGTCTCTACCTATCTGTCTCCCTGTCTCCTGTCTGTCTCTACCTGTCTGTCTCTACCTGTCTGTCTCTACCTATCTGTCTCCCTGTCTCCTGTCTGTCTCTACCTGTCTGTCTCTACCTGTCTGTCTACCTGTCTCCCTGTCTGTCTCTACCTGTCTGTCTACCTGTCTCCCTGTCTGTCTCTACCTGTCTGTCTCTACCTGTCTGTCTCTACCTATCTGTCTCCCTGTCTCCTGTCTGTCTCTACCTGTCTGTCTCTACCTGTCTGTCTCTACCTATCTGTCTCCCTGTCTCCTGTCTGTCTCTACCTGTCTGTCTCTACCTGTCTGTCTCTACCTGTTTGTCTACCTGTCTCCCTGTCTGTCTCTACCTGTCTGTCTCTACCTGTCTGTCTCTACCTATCTGTCTCCCTGTCTCCTGTCTGTCTCTACCTGTCTGTCTCTACCTGTCTGTCTCTACCTATCTGTCCCCCTGTCTCCTGTCTGTCTCTACCTGTCTGTCTCTACCTGTCTGTCTCTACCTATCTGTCTCCCTGTCTCCTGTCTGTCTCTACCTGTCTGTCTCTACCTGTCTGTCTACCTGTCTCCCTGTCTGTCTCTACCTGTCTGTCTACCTGTCTCCCTGTCTGTCTCTACCTGTCTGTCTCTACCTGTCTGTCTCTACCTATCTGTCTCCCTGTCTCCTGTCTGTCTCTACCTGTCTGTCTCTACCTGTCTGTCTCTACCTATCTGTCTCCCTGTCTCCTGTCTGTCTCTACCTGTCTGTCTCTACCTGTCTGTCTCTACCTGTCTGTCTCTACCTGTTTGTCTACCTGTCTCCCTGTCTGTCTCTACCTGTCTGTCTCTACCTGTCTGTCTCTACCTATCTGTCTCCCTGTCTCCTGTCTGTCTCTACCTGTCTGTCTCTACCTGTCTGTCTCTACCTATCTGTCTCCCTGTCTCCTGTCTGTCTCTACCTGTCTGTCTCTACCTGTTTGTCTACCTGTCTCCCTGTCTGTCTCTACCTGTCTGTCTCTACCTATCTGTCTCCCTGTCTCCTGTCTGTCTCTACCTGTCTGTCTCTACCTATCTGTCTCCTTGTCTCCTGTCTGTCTCTACCTGTCTGTCTCTACCTGTCTGTCTCTACCTATCTGTCTCCCTGTCTCCTGTCTGTCTCTACCTGTCTGTCTCTACCTGTCTGTCTCTACCTATCTGTCTCCCTGTCTCCTGTCTGTCTCTACCTGTCTGTCTCTACCTGTCTGTCTCTACCTATCTGTCTCCCTGTCTCCTGTCTGTCTCTACCTGTCTGTCTCTACCTATCTGTCTCCCTGTCTCCTGTCTGTCTCTACCTGTCTGTCTCTACCTGTCTGTCTCTACCTATCTGTCTCCCTGTCTCCTGTCTGTCTCTACCTGTCTGTCTCTACCTGTCTGTCTCTACCTATCTGTCTCCCTGTCTCCTGTCTGTCTCTACCTGTCTGTCTCTACCTGTTTGTCTACCTGTCTCCCTGTCTGTCTCTACCTGTCTGTCTCTACCTGTCTGTCTCTACCTGTCTGTCTCTACCTATCTGTCTCCCTGTCTCCTGTCTGTCTCTACCTGTCTGTCTCTACCTGTTTGTCTACCTGTCTCCCTGTCTCTCTACCTGTCTGTCTCTACCTGTCTGTCTCTACCTATCTGTCTCTACCTGTCTGTCTCTACCTGTCTGTCTCTACCTATCTGTCTCCCTGTCTCCTGTCTGTCTCTACCTGTCTGTCTCTACCTGTCTGTCTCTACCTATCTGTCTCCCTGTCTCCTGTCTGTCTCTACCTGTCTGTCTCTACCTGTCTGTCTACCTGTCTCCCTGTCTGTCTCTACCTGTCTGTCTCTACCTGTCTGTCTCCTGTCTGTCTCTACCTGTCTGTCTACCTGTCTCCCTGTCTCCTGTCTGTCTCTACCTGTCTGTCTCAACCTGTCTGTCTACCTGTCTCCCTGTCTCCTGTCTGTCGTCCAGGTGACAGACATGATGGTGGCCAACAGTCATAACCTGATAGTGACGGTGAAACCAGCCAATCAGAGGAACAACGTGGTCCATCGAGGCAGCAGATCCTCTATGGGTCACTGTGGGTCAGTGGGATCAGCTGGATCCACAGGCTCCGCCCCCTCACACGACTCCCCAAGCCCCGCCTCCCAGAGCAACCCCATCACTGCCAGGTTAGACTGAGGCTGCTATAAATCAGTAATATATGAAATATGTTGAAACATGTCGGACGTTCAGTAGTTTAATAGTTTTAATAGTTTTAATAGTTTTAATAGTTTCAGTGACTCCTGATTGGTTCTCTCTTCATCTGAAACCATAGCAACAGCATCGCCGAGGGCGACAGCGACGACGATGAGGACGACGACGGCGACCTCATCCTGGAGAACGACTGCCTGACGCCGTACGAGTGTCACCTGGTCGCCAACGGCAACAACACCAACCTCGACGGCCACTCGACAGGCGGCGGGCCAGTTAGGCCCCTCCCACAGAGCGTCTCGCTGCCCAATAGCGTTGGAGCGGCCCTGAGCGACAGCTCCGTGACGTCCAATCAGAACGGAAACCCCGCCCACAAGGAAAACATGAGGGAGGACGGCAACGTGATAACGCTGTAACCACGGCAACGCAGAGGACTATGGGATGTTGTCGCCATGGTAACCGACCATAGAGTGCTGTAACCGTGACAACCACAGACGACTGTGCTCACAGAACCTGATCGTGGTATCCCTCCGCCGCCGGGTCGGATCTACTTTCTACACCCGGGAATAAAAATATGAATTATTATGATGATGAATGAATTAATTAATGTGTTAATCAATCATTGGAAATTGATGAGGAGGAATCATATGAATCCTTCTGTTTGATGTCGGTGTCTATAAAAAATAATACGGTTTGTTTCTGAAACGGTTCATGAAACCAGAAGATTAATACACACGAAAAAACAGCAACGCTGATCGATCAGGAACCGATCGATCAGGAAATGATTGATTAGCCCCAGAGATAAAAACCTGCAGCAGGTTGTGTGAACTGGTCAGAAACATGGAGTCAAAGTGAATGAATGAATAATATTAATAATGAATAATAATAATAATTAATCAGCTGTGGTCGGTGGTGGGAAGATATTTACTGTATATCCTCATTATATGCTGTATAAATATAACTCTATATATATACTACATATACTATATAATATATATAGTGTGTGTACAGTATATGTACTATATGAAGTTTATAGCATATAAAGTTGTTTTTCATTGATAAAACCATAAATCTGTGAAAACACAAACGTGACGTGTCATTTCTGTTGGTTTGATCTGAAGAAAGAAGATGTTTACTGGTGTAAACACAGAATAAACAAACACAGAATAAACAAATAAACAGAATAAACAAACACAGAATAAACAAACACAGAATAAACAAATAAACAGAATAAACAAATAAACAGAATAAACAAATAAACAGAATAAACAAACACAGAATAAACAAACACAGAATAAACAAATAAACAGAATAAACAAACACAGAATAAACAAACACAGAATAAACAAATACACAGAATAAACAAACAGAGAATAAACAAATAAACAGAATAAACAGATAAACAGAATAAACAAATAAACAGAATAAACAAACAGAGAATAAACAAATACACAGAATAAACAAACACAGAATAAACAAATAAACAGAATAAACAGATAAACAGAATAAACAAATAAACAGAATAAACAGAATAAACAAACAGAATAAACAAACAGAGAATAAACAAATAAACAGAATAAACAAACAGAATAAACAAATAAACAGAATAAACAGATAAACACGGAATAAACAAACAGAATAAACAAATAAACAGAATAAACAGATAAACACGGAATAAACAAACAGAATAAACAGATAAACACGGAATAAACAAACAGAATAAACAGATAAACAGAATAAACAAATAAACAGAATAAACAAACACAGAATAAACAAATAAACAGAATAAACAAACACAGAATAAACAGATAAACAGAATAAATAAACATACCCAGATCAATCAGTTCCAGAGCAGATTAATCAGTTACAGAGCAGATTAATCAGTTACAGACCAGATTAATCAACCACAGATCAACAGCAGCAGCTACTTCTGCCTCCACCTGCTGGTCAACAGGAACCTACAGCGTTTACAGGTTTTCATCATGAGGACATGACACCGTTACACTTTCTGTTTGTGTTTCTTTGATTTCACAAATAAAATATTTATTCAGAGAATAAATGATGGAAAACTGTCTTTTCTCCTTCTTCAGTTTCTGTTGTAATGTTTCCTGTTGACCAGCAGGTGGAGGCAGAGAGCTGCTGTAAAATGTCCTGGTGTGTGTGTGTGTGTGTGTGTGTGTGTGTGTGTGTGTGTGTGTGTGTGTGTGTGTTTTAGTTTGTATATCTTGGTGGGGACATTGACCTGAAAGATTTATTTTATGATACTATATCTCATTTAGAAAGGTTGGTCCCCACAATGCTGGTATGTAACAGATGGACCCCACAGCGTCAGATAAACAAATACGTGTGTGTGTGTGTGTGTGTGTGTGTGTGTGTGTGTGTGTGTGTGTGTGTGTGTGTGTGTGTGTGTGTGTGTGTGTGTGTGGTGAGCCCCTATGAGACAGACTATGACCTTTGCAGCATGTTCCTCTTCAGTAACTGAGCATAAATACAGACTCGTACGTTGACCAATAATTAACCAGCGGAGCCGATAAGAAGCAGAAAGAGAAGAAGGAGACAGAAGTAGAGTTAGCATTAAAAGGAAGGAGGACACTGACTCAGCACTTCAAACAGGAAGGAGTGTGACTCTGGGCCAGTTTCTCTGTTCTTTGTCCTCAGTGTTCATGGAGGATCATCCTCAGGAGAGCAGGAGCATAGAGCTGAATGACGGCTCCAGGATGCCTCTGTTGGGTCTGGGGACATGGAAGGTAGCGGCTAAACCACGTCACGCTTCATATGTGTATGTCTGCTGCTAATGGCTGCTGCTAACATGTCAATCAATGAAGGGAAGTACTGTGTGTGTGTGTGTGTGTGTGTGTGTGTGTGTGTGTGTGTGTGTGTGTGTGTGTGTGTGTGTGTTGAATTCAAAAGGCTTTAACTTCAAAGTGATCAGAGACAGAAACTTTCTGTAAATTAGAGAAATATTAATGACGACCCAAAGTTTATGTAGGGGTTAAATTTACCATCTGATTTGCATATTATGACGTCATAGGGCGGAGCCAACTTGGATTATAGAATATTCATGAAGTGTCACATGGTTTAACCCTCTATTACATAGTGTTGCCATGGCAACGGTTACTTTATCTTCATTTTTCTAAAAAGCTGTGGTATAAAATCTGTTTCTACAGTTAGTTGTGAAAAGGGGGCTTTTATTTTGAAGGGACATACAATTTCTGAGGTCACATGACCATGATATCCCTATTGCTGGTGGACGTTTGACATGTGAGCATCACTGACTCTGAAGGTCGACTTTTATTCTCACCAAATTTAAAAAATGAACTTCAATTTATTATATATGTGAAAAGGGGGCTTTTATTTTGAAGGACATGTTGAAGGACACAAAGTTTATCTTAGCACAGCTAAATTCATCTTAGTTAAATTTAGTTTATTTTATCTTAGTTTAGTTTATTTTAGTTTAGTTTATCTTAGCTTAGCTTAGCATACACATTAAGCTGTTTTCAGTGTTGCTATGAGGTAAAAATGCTAATTATCAGCAGCTTTTAACAGTTCTAATAGCAGAGAAATGCTGTAAATGTTTTAAATTAGTATATAATTAGTAATAATTCTGTTTTTTTTGCAGCCTGACCCCCTCCCCTCGCCATCCTCGGTCCAGGGCGCGGTGGAGGCGGCCATCGCCGCCGGTTACCGCCACATCGACACGGCCTACTGCTACAGGAACGAGGCGGCCATCGGTAAAGCCTTAAAGTCCAAGATCCAGCAGGGAATCATCAGGAGGGAAGACATGTTCATCGTTAGCAAGGTGAGAGGAAGCTGCTGCAAATACAGATAAATATATATAATAATATATGTATATGTTGGCTAAATTAAGCTAAGATTAACTAAACTAAGCTGAACTAAGCTAAGCTAACAATATATTAACCTCGAGCCTTGAGATGAAACTAATGATCAATGTCTAATTATTGATCATTTCACTGTAGTTTCTGAGGTTTATTCATCAGTTTTCCTGCTATAAATAATAATAAATGTTGAATTTCTCTACAAACACAAAGGTTATTGGACATAAAAAGTCATAAAATTAAAATAAAACTGCTGTTAGAGAGTAGATCCGGTCTAATATTCCTGTTTAACACTGAATTATGTTCTGTCAGCTGTGGGGGACCCATCATGCACCAGAGGACGTCCAGGTTTGTCTCAACAAGTCCCTGAAGGACCTGCAGCTGGACTACCTGGACCTCTACCTGATCCACTTCCCTGTTGGACTGAAGGTCCCAGATAATTAACCTTTGTTCTATTAGGAGTAATCACTTTACTGTGGCCAGGGTCAGAGGTCAGAGGTCAGGGAGGTGGGAGTCTCCTTTAACAGGATTTGTTGTGAAGTAAATTGTCTTTTTAAGGAATCGTTTTGTTTTTAATCTCAAATTCTTTTAGCTTGAAATTTGTAAAATGGATCCATCTAATTTGCATATGATGACGTCATAGGGCAGGAGCCCCTCTATTACATAGTGTTGCCATGGCAACAATCACTTTATCTTCGTTTTTATAAAAAGCTGTGATATAAAATCGATGTTTTAACAGTTGGACGTGAAAAGGGGGCTTTTATTTTGAAGGGACATACTATTTCTGAGGTCACATGACCAGGATATCCCTATTGCTGATGGACATGTGACATGTGAGCATCACTGACTCCGTCTTTTATTCTGAATTTGGGAACATGTTTCACCAAATTAAAACATTGAACATGAATTTATTTCAGTTGTTTTCAGTGTAAATAACATTTGATGAAATCTGCTCATTTATTCATTAGTTCTACGTAGTAATTCCTACTAAATTCCAGACGTTTGGTAACGTTTATTTTTTACAGTGTGTAGTATTTTCTGACCAGTAGGGGGCAGTGACACACAAACAAACTAATTGATATAAAACTATTTCAGCTTGTTTGTGAACATAACATCTAATTTAACTTTAGTTTCTAATGAACTAATGTCCATAAAATAAAAGTAAAAGCAGTAAATGTGTTGTCCAACTCCAAAAGAACAAGAATAGAAATAAATAAATGATGTTTTAAGTTATAAACACACGTTGAACTTTGTTTCTGTAGAAAATCGGTGACGACTTTTACCCAAAGAAGAACGGACAAGTCCTGACGTCTGACGTGGACTATGTGGATGTTTGGAAGGTAAGAAGAAGAAGAACTGACCTGTTATTAACGATAATTAATTCATTATTTATTAATTAATTACTGTTGTGCTGCAGGCCATGGAGGCTCTGAGAGCTTCAGGGAAGGTGAAGAGCGTCGGAGTTTCCAACTTCAACGTCCTGCAGCTGCAGAGACTCATGTCTGTGTGTAGCATCGTCCCAGCTGTTAACCAGGTTATTAACTACTAGTTAAAGCTGTTAACCAGGTTATTAACTACTAGTTAAAGCTGTTAACCAGGTTATTAACTACTAGTTAAAGCTGTTAACCAGGTTATTAACTACTAGTTAAACCTTTAATACTGTTAACCAGGTTATTAACTACTAGTTAAAGCTGTTAACCAGGTTATTAACTACTAGTTAAACCTTTAATACTGTTAACCAGGTTATTAACTACTAGTTAAAGCTCTTAACCAGGTTATTAACTACTAGTTAAAGCTGTTAACCAGGTTATTAACTACTAGTTAAAGCTGTTAACCAGGTTATTAACTACTAGTTAAACCTTTAATACTGTTAACCAGGTTATTAACTACTAGTTAAAGCTCTTAACCAGGTTATTAACTACTAGTTAAAGCTCTTAACCAGGTTATTAACTACTAGTTAAAGCTGTTAACCAGGTTATTAACTACTAGTTAAAGCTGTTAACCAGGTTATTAACTACTAGTTAAAGCTGTTAACCAGGTTATTAACTACTAGTTAAACCTTTAATACTGTTAACCAGGTTATTAACTACTAGTTAAAGCTCTTAACCAGGTTATTAACTACTAGTTAAAGCTGTTAACCAGGTTATTAACTACTAGTTAAAGCTGTTAACCAGGTTATTAACTACTAGTTAAAGCTGTTATATATATATATATATTTCTATATATTTAATATATTTTAATATATATTTATTTCTATATATTTAATATATATTAATATATATTTATGTATATATTTTAATATATATTATATCTGTATATTAACATGTATTTCTATCTATTTATTTCTCCATATCTGAATATATATATATTTCTCTGTTTACCTGCAGGTGGAGCTTCATCCTTATTTAATTCAATCAGATCTGGTTCATTTCTGTGAATCTAAAAACATCAAGTTGACGGCGTTCAGTCCCCTGGGGTCCCCATCTAGACCACCAGACCAGTAAGACCCGAGACCACCAGACCAGTAAGACCCTAGACCACCAGACCAGTAAGACCCTAGACCACTAGACCACCAGACCAGTAAGACCCGAGACCTGTAGACCACCAGACCAGTAAGACCCGAGACCTGTAGACCACCAGACCAGTAAGACCCTAGACCTGTAGACCACCAGACCAGTAAGACCCTAGACCACTAGACCAGTAAGACCCTAGACCACTAGACCACCAGACCACTAGACCTGTAGACCAGTACACCTGTAGACCCAGCTCTGAGACCACATCTCAGACCATCATTAGGATCTTTCCTCCTAACGAGTCCCTCTGGTCTCCAGGTCCAGTTCTGATCCACGTGGACTCCTGGAGGATCCAGTTGTAGCAGAAATAGCAAAGAAACACAGACACACACCTGCACAGGTAAAAACTTTACTTTTACTTTTTTTCTCCATTTTCATGAAACAAAGACCAAAAACGAGATAAAGATTAAAATTTATGATAAAAACATTAAAATATGAGATAAAAGACAAAGATGAAACAAAGAAAACTACAAATTATAAGAAAAATAACAAAAAATAAAATGTGATAAAAATATAAAAGTATTTTATAATAAAAGACCAGGTTGAAAATGATTTAATATTAGATATTAGATTAAAAAAAGCAATTTATTTATTTAAAAGTGAAAAAAATAAAAAATGATCTGCTAATGGAATAAGATGATTCAACATATTATATTAATTATATTATATTTATACATATATTATTTCAGGTATATCAGGTTTTATAATATTACTGTTGTTTTTTCTAGTATTATTATTTATTTTTGTTCTAGTATTACTGTTATTTTCTTTAGTATTATTGTTATTTAGTACTGTTTACGCTTCTTTTAAACCATGGTAGTTTTAAAACGAGTAAATTAGCTGTTGTCGGCGGCTAAGCTAGCATAGCATCAACAGAGACATGGAACAAGAAGAACAACAAAGATGGCGGAGCTCCGCAGAGACGGAACCATCCTGGAGAAGAACAACAAAGATGGCGGAGCTCCGCAGAGACGGAACCATCCTGGAGAAGAACAACAAAGATGGCGGAGCTCCGCAGAGACGGAACCATCTCTTCGCCGGGTTCCCGCTCTCCGAACCAGGCCAGGGTTCCCTCCGAGGGTCCGGAGGTCGGTGCCGGGGCGGCAGAGTGGACTTTCCCCGCTGAAGATCCAGCGGACGTGGCCCCGGACCACCGTCAGCGGGAGCCCCGCCGAGAGGCTCCGTGCGGCGGGTGTTCACTCAGCCGTTAACCGGTGTTTCAGATTAAACGCGGCCGCGTTATCTGGAGGTTTTCAGCAGCAGAAAACACGGAAATAACGACTAAAAACGTCTAAAATGATCCAAATTCATTATATGACAACGTTATTTATTTAAAACATTAATGGAAAACATTCAAAGAACCTCATCACACTTTTTATCAACATGTTTGTCTTTTTATTCATGTTTGAGTCGTTTAATTAATTTATTGAATTTTTATCATAATTGTGACTTTTTGTGAAAATACGCTACAAACAATAGAAATCACATAAAAATGTCTTTTATTTGGTCCAATTATTACAATATTGAGTAAAATTATCTTATTTTATTGGCAGATAATTTAGTTTATTATTGTTTTATTCAATTTAAGTTTTTGTCAATGCTAATCTGTATTAGTACTACTATTAATATATATTTATAGTATATTTATACTATATTTGTGTATTTTCCAGGTATTACTGCGGTTTCATGTGTATTAGTACTACTATTAATATATATTTATAGTATATTTGTACTATATTTGTGTATTTTCCAGGTATTACTGCGGTTTCATATGTATTAGTACTACTATTAATATATATTTATAGTATATTTGTACTATATTTGTGTATTTTCCAGGTATTACTGCGGTTTCATGTGTATTAGTACTACTATTAATATATATTTATAGTATATTTGTACTATATTTGTGTATTTTCCAGGTATTACTGCGGTTTCATGTGTATTAGTACTACTATTAATATATATTTATAGTATATTTATACTATATTTGTGTATTTTCCAGGTATTACTGCGGTTTCATGTGTATTAGTACTACTATTAATATATATTTATAGTATATTTGTACTATATTTGTGTATTTTCCAGGTATTACTGCGGTTTCATGTGTATTAGTACTACTATTAATATATATTTATAGTATATTTGTACTATATTTGTGTATTTTCCAGGTATTACTGCGGTTTCATGTGTATTAGTACTACTATTAATATATATTTATAGTATATTTGTACTATATTTGTGTATTTTCCAGGTATTACTGCGGTTTCATGTGTATTAGTACTACTATTAATATATATTTATAGTATATTTGTACTATATTTGTGTATTTTCCAGGTATTACTGTGGTTTCATATGTATTAGTACTACTATTAATATATATTTATAGTATATTTGTACTATATTTGTGTATTTTCCAGGTATTACTGCGGTTTCATGTGTATTAGTACTACTATTAATATATATTTATAGTATATTTGTACTATATTTGTGTATTTTCCAGGTATTACTGTGGTTTCATATGTATTAGTACTACTATTAATATATATTTATAGTATATTTGTACTATATTTGTGTATTTTCCAGGTATTACTGCGGTTTCATGTGCAGCAGAACTACTATTAATATATATTTATAGTATATTTGTACTATATTTGTGTATTTTCCAGGTATTACTGCGGTTTCATGTGTATTAGTACTACTATTAATATATATTTATAGTATATTTGTACTATATTTGTGTATTTTCCAGGTATTACTGCGGTTTCATGTGTATTAGTACTACTATTAATATATATTTATAGTATATTTGTACTATATTTGTGTATTTTCCAGGTATTACTGCGGTTTCATGTGTATTAGTACTACTATTAATATATATTTATAGTATATTTGTACTATATTTGTGTATTTTCCAGGTATTACTGCGGTTTCATGTGTATTAGTACTACTATTAATATATATTTATAGTATATTTGTACTATATTTGTGTATTTTCCAGGTATTACTGTGGTTTCATATGTATTAGTACTACTATTAATATATATTTATAGTATATTTGTACTATATTTGTGTATTTTCCAGGTATTACTTCGGTTTCATGTGTATTAGTACTACTATTAATATATATTTATAGTATATTTGTACTATATTTGTGTATTTTCCAGGTATTACTGCGGTTTCATGTGTATTAGTACTACTATTAATATATATTTATAGTATATTTGTACTATATTTGTGTATTTTCCAGGTATTACTGCGGTTTCATGTGCAGCAGAACGTTGCTGTGATTCCTAAAAGCGACAAACCTCATCACATCCTTGAAAACACGAAGGTTGAAGCTGTTTCTCTGTTTCTCCTCCAGCTGAATTAAATATAAATATTAACATTAATATAAATATTAATATAAATATTAATATAAATATTAATATAAATATTAATCATAATTAAATCAACGTGCAGATCTTTGAGTTCAGGCTGAGTGAGGAGGACCTGAGGTCGCTGAGAGGACTGGACCGAGGCTGGAGGTGCTGCAGGGAGGACGAGTGAGTCATTTACACATTCATTGATTGATTGATTGATTGATTGATTGATTGATTAAACGTGTGTGTGTGTGTGTGTTTCAGCCTCAGGTTTCATCCCTATTATCCGTTCGTGTGAAGCTTCCTGAGGAGGAGACGATCAACAGGAACAGAAACTAATTAAAACCAATAAATCTGCATCAAATATCTGTGATTAAAGGGGAATTCCACCCTAAAAACTGATAATATATTTAAATATATTTAAATATCTGTCTAATAAATAAATACATGAACCCTGAATAAATATTAACACGTATAAAAAATTCAAATGTCCAATATTTTTTAATTCTGAGACATAAATGTGATAAAAAGATGAACATAACCTTAAAGAATATAATAAAAACTATAAATACTAAATAAAAATGTAAATATTAAAGTTAAATTAGATTTTTTGGTGAATTTAATCTTGTTTTTTTGTTTAAATGTATGTTGTATGTATGTATGTTTAAAAAATTAATGTTTATAGTATAAAACACTGCAAATTAGTGATCTTTTAGATAATTTACCTAATATAATATATATTACATCTACTATTATTTTATTTCAATTTATTTTAAATTTTCTGCATCAATGGAAAAAACAGTGAAAACAAGTTCAATTGAGGCAGAAAATTCAGAAATATAATTTGTTATGTAAATAAAAGCAGTGCTACACTCATATATATTAATATTATATTATATAATTCAAGTCGTTAATAATGAACTGTGGAAGTGAAGGTTTTTTTTCTTGTGACAGAATAAAAAATAAATGTTTAAATTAAAATTCTCTGGTTTCATTTAATTTATAAACGAGTTCAAAGTTTAAAACTTGTTTTATTTTATTATTTTATTACGACATTCACACAAATTATTAGAAAAAATGTCAAACTCAATAATTACAGGAGCGTTATGGATTTATTATGGGAACATTAGTGTTATGATATAGTGTTAAGACAATGTTATCACAGTGTTACAGGAATATTATGGGAGTTTTACAGGAACATTGTTATTGGAATGTTATGGGATTATTATGGAACCTTATGTGAGTGTTACAGCAACATTATGGGAACATTCTGTGTCACATGGATCAAACATGAGTCTTTAAATTCTCCATCTGTATCAGAACATGTTAACAACATGTTAATATTGAAGCTTTTTCCTTCAGTTCTGATCAGATTTAACTTCCTGTAAATCTCTGTCCTCATTAAACTCAGAAGGATCCAGATTCTCTGTAGACGTTTAATTAGACTTCTAATAACATTATTAACTTCTAATAACATTATTAACTTCTAATAACATTATTAACTTCTAATAACATTATTAACATCTATTAACTTCTATTAACATCTAATAACATGTAATGACAGTTTGAAGTAATAAAATACAGTTTTTACCAGTTATATAAAAATAAATAAACAGTTTTGTAACAGAAGTCAGTGATTCTGCAGCTTCCTCTCTGCTTCTAATGATGATGATGATGATGATGGTGATGATGATGGTGATGATGATGATGGTGATGATGAAGGTCTGACCCGACAGACGCAGGCCGCGGCCCCGGCGCTGCGTTTGGGTAGTTGCGGTCCAGGTGTCCAGGAGTCCTGTGATTGGTCGTAGACCTGCGTGACGTTGGAGAACGTCATTTCCTCCCAGCTGTAGCCGCCCAGCACCAACATGTGCCCCGCCCACACCGCCACCGCCGCCTCGCTGCAGGGCCGCGGCAGCGGCGCCACGCGGGTCCACTGGCCGCCGCCGCGGGGGTCGTAGGACTCCACCTGGAGGACGTCGATCCGCTCCGTGGTGTCGGGGTCGTCGTCGATGCCGCCGACGGCGTAGACGCGGTGACCCAGAGACGCCATGCAGTGCCAGCCCCGGGCCACGCCCATCGGAGGACGCTCCGCCCACACGCCGCTAACGTTGCTAACGTTTTTAACGTTGCTAACGTTGCTAACGTCGCTAACGTTTTTAACGTTGCTAACGTCGCTAACGTTGCTAACGTCGCTAACGTTTTTAACGTTGCTAACGTTGCTAACGTTGCTAACACCGGCGTCAAGCGACGGGTCGAAGCTGAGAACCTCGCGGCGGTACGGGCCGATCTGACTGTCATGGCCGCCGGAGATGAAGACCACGCCGCGGTGAACCGTCCCAGCGTGTCCGTAGGTCGGCCTGGAAGATAAAATATTAAATATTTAAATTAAATAGAGAGGAAAATAAAAGGCAGCAGTTATTTCACAGTTTTTGATCATTTATTTTGTCTTTTTTTCCTAATATTTTTGTTTTATGTCATAATTTACCTGAAACGAATAAAAACCAAATAGTTAGGATTTGTCATAATTTTTACTTTGTTGGACTTTCTATTATAAATGTATTATCTCATAATTTAATGGGGATTTTTATTCATATTTTAATGTTTTATCAAACATTTTTGTCTTTTTTTCTCATTTTTTTGGACTTAATCTCATCATTTCTGCATTAATGTGATAGTTTCAGTTTGATTGGACCCTGACAGTTGTGTTTCTGTCAGTTGAACATGTTTTATTTGAGTATTTATTAGTTTTTTATTGGTTTTTATTAGTTTTACCTGGGTAGTCCAGCAGCGTACGTCCACTGATCTGCAGCAGGATGATAAACCTCCACAGACGACAGAGCTCCGCCGTCGTTTCTGCCTCCGACAGCGATGAGACTCTGGTTCACGGCAGCGAGGTAGAAATCCACCCGCCTCTGGTTCATGGCAGCGCCCTGAAACACCAAGAAAGACCATGAAACACCAAGAAACAGTGTTTCCAGGTGTTTCCTGACTATAAAAAGTATAATATTTCAGGTGTTACTTGTATCCAGGTGTCACCCGTATCCAGGCGTTACCTGTAACCAGGTGTTACCCGTATCCAGGTGTTACCCGTATCCAGGTGCTACCTGTAACCAGGTGTTATCTGTATCCAGGTGTTACCCGTATCCTGGTGTTACCTGTATCCAGGTGTTACCTGTATCTAGGTGTTACTTGTATCCAGGTGTTACTTGTATCCAGGTGTTACTTGTATCTAGGTGTTACTTGTATCTAGGTGTTACTTGTATCTAGGTGTTACCTGTATCCAGGTGTTACTTGTATCCAGGTGTTACCTGTATCTAGGTGTTACTTGTATCCAGGTGTTACTTGTATCCAGGTGTTACTTGTATCTAGGTGTTACCTGTATCCAGGTGTTACCTGTATCCAGGTGTTACTTGTATCTAGGTGTTACTTGTATCTAGGTGTTACTTGTATCTAGGTGTTACCTGTATCCAGGTGTTACTTGTATCTAGGTGTTACTTGTATCCAGGTGTTACCTGTATCCAGGTGTTACCTGTATCTAGGTGTTACCTGTATCCAGGTGTTACCTGTATCTAGGTGTTACCTGTATCTAGGTGTTACTTGTATCTAGGTGTTACTTGTATCTAGGTGTTACCTGTATCCAGGTGTTACTTGTATCTAGGTGTTACTTGTATCTAGGTGTTACTTGTATCTAGGTGTTACTTGTATCTAGGTGTTACCTGTATCCAGGTGTTACTTGTATCTAGGTGTTACTTGTATCCAGGTGTTACCTGTATCTAGGTGTTACCTGTAACCAGGTGTTACCTGTATCCAGGTGTTACCTGTATCTAGGTGTTACCTGTAACCAGGTGTTACCTGTATCCAGGTGTTACCTGTATCTAGGTGTTACCTGTATCCAGGTGTTACCTGTATCCAGGTGTTACCTGTATCTAGGTGTTACTTGTATCTAGGTGTTACCTGTATCCAGGTGTTACTTGTATCCAGGTGTTACCTGTATCCAGGTGTTACTTGTATCCAGGTGTTACTTGTATCTAGGTGTTACCTGTATCCAGGTGTTACCTGTATCCAGGTGTTGTGGCGGGGGTCATATCGGTGCAGCAGACTAACGGCGGCGTCTCCTCCGTTATCTCTGGATGAACTTCCTCCGGCGGTGAACAGGAAGTCACCGAGGACCGCCACGCTGTGGTGGCTCCGCGGCGCCGGGAGCTCCGCCTCCACGCCCCAACGAAGCTCCGCCCCCACGCCCCTACTTCCTGTTGGTCGATTTAGACGATAGACGCTGGAGCTAAGCTCCTCCCCCCGCTCTGATACCTGATCAATAACACAGTTGATCAATAAATACACTGCAGTCTGTATACACTGCAGATCAATTAAAGATGACTAATTAAGCTAATTAACTTAAACTAAACTAATAAGCTGTGAAACTCCTCCTCCTACCTCTCCTCCCAGCAGGAGCAGCACCTCCTCTCCTCCTCTCAACGTGCTGCGTTCTGTCTGCAGCAGCGGTTGGGAGGAGGCGTTGCCGTGGTAACCCAGCGCCTCCTCCACCAGGGGAAGGCAGCGCGCCTCCTCCTCCTCCGGAAGCCCCGCCCTCAGGGCCGGGAGGACGAGGAGGGACAGGTCGGCCTCCTCCATCAGGGAGAAACGGATCTTAGAGAGGAGGTGGGAGGAGCTGGGGAGGCGATCTGGAGAATGGAGGAGCCACCGCAGGGAGGTCAGGAACAGGGTCTGTTCACTGGTGGGATGGAGCTGAGGAGGAGGAGGAGCAGGAGGAGGAAAACAAGATGGGTAAATGACAGTATTTAGTTATATATATATATATATATATATATATACATATCTAATTAACAACAGGTTGAGTGGGTGACTCCTGACTCTCACCTGTCCACTGGACAGGTAACAGGTGAGTTTGTGCAGGCTGACGTGCTGCAGGAACTCTGGTCTGGACGACAACGAGGAGAAGTTGGACAGGATGAAGTGATCGATGAAGGAGTCCAGAGTCTGGAGGCTGTAGACCTGAGCCAGGTCCTGGAGGTCCAGGTAGGACTCCTCATCCACCTGCTGCTGCAGGTACTGGCTGCAGAAAACCACCACCCGACTCACCTGGAAAACAAATACTAGTTACCTGCAGCAGGTTAATTGATGTGGATAATTAGTAGTTACCTGCAGCAGGTTAATTGATGTGGATAATTAGTAGTTACCTGCAGCAGGTTAATTGATGTGGATAATTAGTAGTTACCTGCAGCAGGTTAATTGATGGAGTTAATTAGTAGTTACCTGCAGCAGGTTAATTGATGGAGTTAATTAGTAGTTACCTGCAGCAGGTTAATTGATGTGGATAATTAGTAGTTACCTGCAGCAGGTTAATTGATGTGGATAATTAGTAGTTACCTGCAGCAGGTTAATTGATAGAGATAATTAGTAGTTACCTGCAGCAGGTTAATTGATAGAGATAATTAGTAGTTACCTGCAGCAGGTTAATTGATGTGAATAATTAGTAGTTACCTGCAGCAGGTTAATTGATAGAGATAATTAGTAGTTACCTGCAGCAGGTTAATTGATGTGAATAATTAGTAGTTACCTGCAGCAGGTTAATTGATAGAGATAATTAGTAGTTACCTGCAGCAGGTTAATTGATAGAGATAATTAGTAGTTACCTGCAGCAGGTTAATTGATGTGAATAATTAGTAGTTACCTGCAGCAGGTTAATTGATAGAGATAATTAGTAGTTACCTGCAGCAGGTTAATTGATAGAGATAATTAGTAGTTACCTGCAGCAGGTTAATTGATGTGGATAATTAGTAGTTACCTGCAGCAGGTTAATTGATAGAGATAATTAGTAGTTACCTGCAGCAGGTTAATTGATGGAGATAATTAGTAGTTACCTGCAGCAGGTTAATTGATGTGGATAATTAGTAGTTACCTGCAGCAGGTTAATTGATGTGGATAATTAGTAGTTACCTGCAGCAGGTGAGCCGCCTGCAGCACCTGGACGACGGTTCCTCCATCAACCTGCAGCTCTCCACTGTACAGGAAGTCTACTACTGACTTTACACCAAGGTAGGAGACACCATACACAACCACCTGGAGGAGGAGGAGGAGGAGCAGGAGGAGGAGGAGTACATCAGTGAATACTCTGATTAGGTCAGTTTCATCTGTTTTTTAAGTTTTAATTAAGTATTTTTATCTGGAGGAGATTTATTCTGTCTTTTTATCTCCTCCTCCTCCCACCTCCTCCTGCGTCTCCTCCTTCATCCCCAGACTGAACATGGAGGTGAAGTAGGGGCTGGAGGAGGCCAGCAGGGCCCGATGAGCCGGTACCGGCTGATCCTCCACCACCAGAACCACATCACAGAACTGGCACCGCTGGCGCTGGGCGTCCAGACCACGGAGAAGCTCCGCCCCCTGCTCCGCCCACTGGAACACCTGAGATGGGTGGAGACAGGTGAATGGTTAATGGAGGGAGACGAGTTTAAAATAGTAATTAATGATGGAGGTGGAAATATTACAAAATCTATGAAACACATAAATAAACACACACACCTTGGATGATTCACTGATCCTCTGGGGTTGAAACACACGGCTCAGTTTACTGTCCATTATGTTCAGTTAGGCTGGGATCATCTAAAACACACACACACAGTTACCATTAGATTAAACATCTACTTTCCAGGCTCCATCCGTGATTTCTGATACCTGTTCACACCTGGTGACATGATCACAGGTGTGTGTGTGTGAGAACAGGTGAAGACAGGAATGTTGTGGAATAGAGCTGCATGTGTAAATAACAGAGGAAATACATTCTGATCAATTAATCTATTGATTACTAAAACAATAGATGACTAGTCTGGTTCATTAAATGATGTAAAAAGATGAAGATTCAACCTAAAATGTCTTTTTTTGTCCAAAGATCATCAGTTTATTATTATAGAGACTAAAGAAACCAGGAAATAATCAGAGAAGAGAAGCTGGAACCAGAGAATTTAGACATTTACTGATTAATCAATGATTTAAATCCATTAATCGATTATAAAAATAGTTGGTGATTGATGTAAAAAGATGGAAACTAATCGATTAATCTATAGCACACACACAGCTATGTTTAAAGCTGTTAAATGTTAATTTGATGGTTTTATTGAGTATTGAACTCACATCTTGTTGATTCACCGGAAGTAGAAACAGCTGAACTTTCTGCAGGAAAATGTCAACATTCGTCACTTTTCATCTAAAACTTGTGTTTTATTATTTTCCTACATACGCGTTGTTCGTATTCAATAAATAATAATAAAGTTCGTGACGCCAGAGACGATAAATGAAGCTAAAACGCTAACTGCTAGCTAAGTGCTAGCGCTGCTAAACTAAACACTTCCGGTAAAAACAAACTCTTCTTCTGTGGTTTTAATGGCGGTGATTTACCGCCACCTAGTGGACCGGAGAGGATTACATTCAATTAAATCATTAATAAAAAGTCTAACTCAAATAAAAATACAGAAGTAATTATTATAAAATAAAATAAAGGCCACATGAGATTAATTCTTGGTTGATTCTCGTACCATTTAAAAATGATAGAAATTATTTTTTAATTGTTTTTCTAAAAAATATATAAAATATATATGACAAAACTAAAAATACTCAACAAAACCCTGAATTAAAAAAAAAAATCAGCATTTTAATGAAGAACGGATGACAGCAACAATTAATTAAGATAAAATTATAATTATAATATGCACCTTAATTAAATGAAATGAAATATTGAATCAAAAATTAATTGGAAAAAGTTATAAAACAAGGAATTTAATATTGTTACTACTAATACTACTAGTACTACTACTAATATTACTACTACTACTACTACTACTACTACTACTACTACTAATATTACTACTAATATTACTACTACTAATATTACTACTACTACTACTACTACTACTAATATTACTACTACTACTACTAATATTACTACTACTACTACTACTACTACTACTACTACTACTAATATTACTACTAATATTACTACTACTAATATTACTACTACTACTACTACTACTACTAATATTACTACTACTACTACTAATATTACTACTACTACTACTACTACTACTAATATTACTACTAATATTACTACTAATATTACTACTAATATTACTACTACTACTGTTAATATTGCTGCTAAATTAGGAGGAAAAACCAAATAGGACACAGACATAAATAAATGAATGGACCAGCAGGAGGCAGCAGACCAGGACCAGGACCAGGACTGTGGACCTGGAAATACCCCAGACTCCCTGGAGGAGGGAGGTGACCTTTGACCCCAGAGCTGTCAATGAACTTTACACACTGCAGCCCACACACACACACACACACACAGGCGCTGTATTGTCACATGAAGCTTAAAAGTGACGTAAACAAGTTGTTTTATTTCTTCAAACGTGTTAATTTAGTTTTATAAACATGAGTCAGAAAAATCAGTTATTTATTATTAATTATTAAAGATATAGAGTTATGTGTAGGTCATTATTACAGTGGTTTATAGGTAATTATTGTAATGTATAGTTAATTATTCTATTAATTTATAGTAATGTATTTATTTATAAAATGAAACCAAACGTGTTTTTTCATTTTATTTCCGCTGCTCTGACATCAATCAAGTTAAATAATTTAATAAAAGTCAAACCGGAAGTTGGTCGGTTCGCCTTCAGAATAAAACAGTAAATCTGAAAAAGAAAAAACAAGTTTGATGTTTTTTCTCTTTTTCTGCAGAAACAAAACGGTTTTATTCCAGAAATAAAACATCAGAATTAATAAATAAATTTCTTCTTTTGACCTTTTAATTTGTCACAATGAGAAAAATTTATGAGAATAAAATAAATAAAGTTGTTTATTCCTGATCTTCATCATCTTTTTCTCTATTTTCTTTTTCTTATATTATTTCGAAGTAAATTAATACATTACAATTATTATTAATTATTAATACATATTTTTTGGATCATTTGTTTATTTTTTTCCTTAATTAGTTTTTATTTATTTAATTTATTTTGTAGTTTTTGTTATTGCTTTATTTATTTAATATTATTTAATGAAGTAATTAATATTGATTTGTCAATGTTTGTATTTTTATTTTTTATGTTAATGTTTGTATAGTTCTTTTTATTTTGATTTAATTTATTCTGTTAATGATTGTATATTTTTCTTTTTCATTATTTAATATTACTATTTAATCGAGTAATTACTTTATTATTAATTCTGTTAATGATTGTATATTTTTCTTTTTCATTATTTAATATTACTATTTAATCGAGTAATTACTTTATTATTAATATATAATTATAATTATTATATTATTAATTATATTATTCATATATTTAATTTATTCTATTATTTGTTTATGTAAAACAACAGGAAAACTAATTGTAACTAATTCAAAAAAACAACAGAATAAACATCTTTTATATCCAGTCTGTGGTGCTGCCTTATTTTGAAAGGCCGGACCGGAAGCAGGAAGCGGCGCGTTTCCGCCGCCTTGACCTCGCCCCCTCGTGGTTTCTTAGGGAGGAGAATCCGGCGTCTGGAGGATTTTCAGCGTCTGAAGCTGATTGACGAACATCACCAACGCCCTTAAAGAGGAAATGAACCCGGAGAAGACGCGTCTGTTCCCGTTAAACCGCTGAAGCCGCCGCCGCTGATTCCCCGCTCGGCGGCTCCGCCTGCGACGTTCACGGGTCGCCGTAAAAAAACGGAAAAAGGAAAATCTGATGCTTTAAAGTGAAGTTTTTTTTTTCTCTCTTCACTTGAACCGAACGACTCCGCATCCTCCGCAAGAAATGGCCACGCAGATCGATAAAGAAGCGTGTAGAGAAGCCTACAACCAGGTGCGGGACGACAACACCGACACCAACTGGTGAGTGACGCCGATTTTACCGTTTGTCACGCAAATTAACGGAAAACCCGCAACATAAAGAAGGAGAAGGGAGGAGGAGGAAGGAGCGTCTGGGTGTCATCCTCCACTTCAGGAACTATTTAATCCAACAAATTATCACATTTAAACGTCAAAACACGCGCATTGATACAGAAAATTACACCGAAAATGAATCACGCACAGAATATTTGCGTTTTTCTGCGGTTGTGGTTGAATAACCGCACATAAAAAGCCGCTGCGCTGCGTTTTAACGCTGTAATTAACGCGCTGCCGGGTTTTTTTTTTTGCGGGTTCTTATTAAAGCGGGACCTGGTTGTTGCGTGATCGGGGCCTGCGGGGCAGAAGTAATTTCCTTTGTCCTGTATTCAGAGGAAATGAAGCAGCGACGCTGCTGCAATAATATCTAATATTATTATTCATACGTTAAACCGCAGATTCACATCGGTTTGTTGCGGGATTTAACGCGTGACTTCCTCCCGCAGGGCCGTGTTTAAATATGAGGGATCCATGATTGTTCCTGGAGGACAAGGAACCGACTATGAAGACTTCAAGAAGATGTGCACAGGTAAGAAAATCTGTCAATCAATTAATTAATCAATCAATTAATTAATTAATAAAGATGCAAAGAAAAGGATCCGCCCCAGAGAGAAATTATAATGATTATCTGAATAAATGAATTAATTTAATCATTAATGTAAAGAAAGAATCAATCAATCAAATATTTTATTTTTTAAATTAATAATATTAATAATTAAATTATAAACTGATTTATTGGATTTTTAAATGTTTCACATTAATAAAGAGAATTTAGTCGATTAATCAATGAATCAATCTGATAAATGATTCATGGATTGGAATCATTTTATTCTTTAATTTAATATTTTTCTATAATCAAATAAAATCAATAAAAAGTTGATTAAACAATTAATTTAGTTTTTCTGATAAAAATTATAAAAATTATTTATTAAAACCAGATTAAATTAAAACATGAAAATAAAATAATCAGAATTATTTACAAATGAACTAAATATAATTAAATTTCTGTTAATTTTACTGTAATTAATTTCTATAAATCATATTTATTCTCCCATAGATCAGATTTAATTAAATTTAATTAAATTTAATCTCTGCTGAGTCTCTTTCTGTTTTTGTGAGTTTTTCAAAATAAAAGCATGCTGCATCCTCCCAGCTTTTCTGTTAATTACTTGTCGCCTTTAATCTTTTAAGACTCTGAACATCACCTGACGTCAGCTGATCTGCAGCAAACACACTTCCTACTTTACAGTCCACAACTAATCAATCGATCGATTGATCGATCAATCGATTAATCGATGCAGCTTCACAGTGAATTAACTCAAATAATCAGAATCTGGACGTTTGACTCTAATTAAATTAACTAGAGATTAATGTGACTAATCGATTAGTTGCTGCATTAATTAATTCACAGGTAGATGATTAATAACAGTTAATAATCAATAGAATAGGTGTGTGTGTGTGTGTGTGTGTGTGTGTGTGTGTGTGTGTGTGTGTGTGTGTGTGTGTGTGGGTGGTGTCTTTTAAACCTTCAGCTTTTTATTTTTATTTTTTCTTCCTGATTCAACATCAAGTTGAAATAACTGAGATAAACAGAATAAAAAGGAGGAGCTGAGCCTCCTCCTCCTCCTCCTCTTCCTCCTCCTCCTCCTCCTCTTCCTCCTCTTCCTCCTCTTCTTCCTCTTCCTCCTCTTCCTCCTCTTCCTCCTCTTCCTCCTCCTCCTCCTCCTCCTCCTCTTCCTCTTCCTCTTCTTCCTCCTCCTCCTCCTCCTCCTCCTCTTCCTCCTCCTCCTCTTCCTCTTCCTCTTCCTCCTCCTCCTCCTCTTCCTCTTCCTCCTCCTCCTCTTCCTCCTCCTCCTCCTCCTCTTCTTCTGTAAAATCTGTTTTTACAGTTAGTTGTGTAAAGGAGGCTTTTATTTTGAAGGGCCAGGATATCCCTATTGCTGATCCGTCTTTTATTCAGAATTTTCATCAAATTAAAAAACTGAACTTGAATTTATTTAAAGTTTTAGAAATTAATATTTTAGTTCTGCTGAAGTTAACGATGACTCTTAATTAATTAATTAATAAATTAATTAATCATCAGTTAAACATCTTAACGAGGTTTCAGGACACTCGTCACTCGTTAAACGTCACAAACATGTTTTGGTTCTGTTAATTGCTGCTGGTCCTCCGGGGGGGGGGGACCCTGGGGGGCCCTGGGGGACCCTGGAGTCCTGCTGCTGGACTCTGGTGACCCGGATCCACTGAACCCACCTGACGACGGAGCCGGTTCCCAGGATGAGACCCGAGGGACTCAATGAGCGGAGCAGCAGCAGCTGAGAGTTAAATGAGTGGAATTAATAGAATAATAGAATGAGAATGTCACAGGAAACAGTGAGTCAGTGAAAGGTCAAAGTTCAGAGTCGTCAATCAATGAATCGATTAATCGACTGATCGTTGCAGCATCGCAGTAAATTAAGTAGAAAAATGTTAAATAATCAGAAAAGTTTCTTCTTTATAAATGACTCGAATCCAGTTAAACCTGTTGATATAATGATCTTATTTAATTTATTTAGATTATATTTATATTATTTCTTTATTTAAATCATTATTGACTCACAGGGTTGTTGTTTGATTTATTTTATATGTGAGAATAAATAAAGTGATTTAATGAGTGAAAACACCAATAAATACAATTAATTTATTTTTATTTCTGTATTAATTTTCATTAGGACATAATTTATTATATTTCTTATATTTTACCATTTATTTAAATTATTATTATAGTAGGTATATAGGTAGTAATAACTAACTTTATATTTTATTTTATTTAATATTTTTGGCAGCTTCAGGCTTCCGTACCGTCGTTTTCTGCTGAGTCGTCAAAAAACAAAAAAAAAGGAAGATGAACCAGGAAGAATGTGGCCGAGGGAGGAAGTAGGGCGAGTGGGCGGGGCCTCAGGTCAGGGAGTGGGCGGAGCCTCAGGTCAGGGAGTGGGCGGAGCCTCAGGTCAGGGAGTGGGCGGGGCCTCAGGTCAGGGAGTGGGCGGGGCCTCAGGTCAGGGAGTGGGCGGGGCCTCAGGTCTGAATGAAGCTGTTTCCTCTTTGGTTTCAAAAAAACACAAAGAACTCGTTGAATGTATTGTTGTAGTGACCTTAGTGTGTGTGTGTGTGTGTGTGTGTGTGTGTGTGTGTGTGTGTGTGATAATATAATAATAGGTTCATATATAAATAAATAAAATCAGATTATTTATATAAACTTTAAATCAAGTTCACTGTGAAAAAGGATTAAATGTTTTTCGTGTTATTTTTAATAAACTGTTTCTTTAATTCCTCCAACGTTGTCCCTTAATTACTAATTAACTAGTTAATTATTAATCAATTAAACTCGTTATGTTTCAACGAACTCATTTATCTGTTTAACTTGTAAAATATTTTCTGTTCTAACTTTAAAATATTAAATTATTGACGTATCGTAAATTTAATTCAATGAACCCAAACTATTGATCGATTCATTAATCAATAGATTATTCATCTCTAGTCTAAACATCTTCATGTTATATATTAATGTTTATATAATGTAAATAAATATGATCATTTAAACATTCTCTAGTTGCAGAAATAGGTAAAACAACCAATACTCATCAATAAACTCTGATCAATAAACAATAATCAATATTTTCTTGTTTTAATATAAATTTATTTGGTTAAAACTCTGATATTTTTAGTTTTGTCTCAACGACGTCGAAACATCACGAGAGATTTGACTCAGTTAGTTTATTGACCTGAAACACACACACACACACACACACACACACACACACACACACACACACACACACACACACACACACACACACACACACACACACACACACACACACACACACACACTCACACACACTCACACACACACACACACTCACACACACACACACACACACACACATACACACACACACACACACACACACACTCACACACACTCACACACACACACACACACACACACACACACACACACACACTCACACACACTCACACACACTCACACACACACACACACTCACACACACACACACACACACACACACACACACACACACACACTCACACTCAGACACACACACACACACACGCACTCAGACACACACACACACACACTCACACACACACACACACACTCACACACACTCACACACACACACACACACACACTCACACACACTCACACACACACACACACACACACACACACACACACACTCACACACACTCACACACACACACACACACACACACACACACACACACACACACACACACACCTCACACACACTCACACACACACACACACACACACACACTCACACTCAGACACACACACACGCACTCAGACACACACACACACACACACACTCACACACACACACACACTCAGGCACACACACACACACACTCTCACACACACACACATACTCAGACACACACACACAAACACACACACACACACACTCAGACACACACACACACACACAGACACACACACACACACACACACTCTCACACACACACACACACACACACTCTCACACACACACACATACTCAGACACACACACACAAACACACACACACTCAGTCACACACACACACACACACACACACACACACTCACACACACACACACACACACACACACACACACACACACTCAGTCACACACACACACACACACACACACACACACACACACACTCAGACACACACACACACACACACACTCAGACACACACACACACACACACACTCCTCTGCAGTGCAGCAGTGATGCTGCTTTAATGCTGCAACGTTCTGATTGTAGATTCATTTATTCAGGATTTAAAACCATTAATTGATCAGTTTATTGGTTCATTAAACGATGAAGATTCAACATAAAAAGTCTTTTTTTGTCCAAAGATCATCAGTTTATTATTATAGAGACTAAAGAAACCAGGAAATAATCAGAGAAGAGAAGCTGGAACCAGAGAATTTACACATTTACTGATTAATCAATGACTCTAATCTGTTAATCGATCAAATTAACAGTTTCAACTTCTGCTGAGTCATGGTTCCATCAGATTCAGACAGATAACTGGTTCACAGAGGAAGACGTTAGCTTAGCGACAGATAGCTGGTTCACAGAGGAAGACGTTAGCTTAGCGACAGATAACTGGTTCACAGAGGAAGACGTTAGCTTAGCGACAGATAACTGGTCTATACGTGGTCTTTGTTCTCTTTGTTATTTCTACAAAATTTTGTGAGTTTAGATCCAAAGTTATTGATAAAAAACTGTGAACCAATCAGCTTTTAGCCTGATATGCTGCTGAGCTGTTACCATGGTGACTAACTACCCTGGCTGTGGCGTTACCATGGTGACTAACTACCCTGGCTGTGGTGTTACCATGGTGACTAATGACCCTGGCTGCAGGGCCTTTGAAGTCGATGACATCACCAACTGTCACAAACTGCTGCTTCACTGTCAGAGAGATGAGAAACGTCCTGAAACGCGGCACCAAACTCCTGCTCATAAATCAAAAACCCTAAAACATATTCTGTAAACGATCATATCCTCTGAGAGCTGAGAGTCTCCCTGTCGCTCTGATATACTTTTTAAGTGTGTGGCATGAAAAATGTGAGCACAGGAGCACTTTATATACACGAGGTCTCTGCCATTGGAAGCTCATGTTAACATGGGGTTTAATAGAGCAGATGGAGGCTCCAAGCTTCATTTGGAGCCTCGTAGAGTCTGAACCATGAGTTTATCTGTTTCTGGCATCACATGTGATCAAAATGATCATGATTCCTGAGAGCATAGAGTCTGCCGTGGTGATGATGTCTTTTTCTTTGCTGTAGCTTGAAAACTGAAAGTACAGGAGCAGGTTAAATAACATGAACGTTTGGGATTTAACATGAGAGTTCATGGGGACAGAGGAGGCTCCAGGCTCCACTTGGATCCTCGTAGAGTCCGAACCATGAATTTCTCAGCTCCAGGACTCACATCGCAGCGATCGGGACATATTTTCCTACGTTTTGATGTAAAAATCATTTACATGCAGTGAAAATTAGCCGCAGCTGTAGTAGCTGAACAGGGGGGAAATAAACGAATGAAAATAAAACTAAAGAAATCAACCTCAGCTGCTGCTTCTTGTCCGATGATTTTCTACGGATACGAAATGATGAAATAACCGAATCTTCGTTGTTTTTTCCTCAGACGACGCTCGTCTGTTCAGTTTCGTCCGGATCACGACGGGCGACGCCATGAGTAAAAGGGCAAAGTTCACCCTCATCACCTGGATCGGAGAAAACATCAGCGGCCTGCAGAGAGCCAAGATCAGCACCGACAAGGCCCTGGTCAAAGAGATCGTCCAGGTTAGAACTACTACTAATACTAGTAGTAGTACTAGTACTACTAGTACTAGTAGTACTACTACTGGTACTATTAATACTACTAGTACTACTAGTACTAGTACTACTGGTACTATTAATACTACTAGTACTACTAGTACTACTACTACTGGTACTACTAATACTATTAATACTACTACTATTACTACTACTACTAGTACTACTACTCAAACAGATCATTTCAACCATGTAATACTTCGTGTCTATCGCTGATAAAACGGTTCCTATTTTCTTCTTTGCAGCATTTTGTCGTCTGTCTCATATTAAACAGGTTTAATTTGTCTTTATTTATTTATTTTTAATTGTTAAATCAGTTTTTTTGTTGTTTTTTCCCAGAACTTTGCCAAGGAGTTTATGATCAGTGACCCGCGGGAGGTGGACGAGGACTACATCCGTACGGAGCTGAAGAAAGCGGGCGGAGCCAACTACGACGCTCAGGCCGAGTAGGGACCTAACCACTGGAAGGGGCGGGGCTATTTGGGCGGGGGGCGGGGATAGGTATATGATGGGGGCGGGGCCAGTGTCTGCTGGGAGAGGAGGGGGCGGGGCAGAGAGAGGACGCGGAAACTTAAAGGGAAAATCCACTAAAACAAAAAAAACAGAGGAATTAAAAAATCTTTTCACGACTTTTAACAGCTCAGTAACGGAGAAAAGACCACGTAGATGATAAAATGAGACGTTGATTGATTCACGTATAAAACAATAAAAATCTGCGTTAATTCGGCGCTTTTATACTTAATTTTGTTGCGTTTTGGAAAATAAAAAAAAGTAAAATGTGAAACTGGAAGATCTGACGCTAGTTCAGAGGAACGGGTGAATGTGAATGTAAAGATTTGGGAAATACTTTCTGAATATATAGCTTAGCTTAGCTTAGCTTAGCTTAAAGCCTGGAAGCAGCCTGTCTCTGTCCAATAGTGAAATAAAAAATAACCACGTGATGTTTGTTTAGAGTCCTGATGAAACTAGCAAGACGCGGATTAGCCAGCTTTGAAAGTCACGCTAGCTGTTTCCCTTTGTTTCCAGTCTTTATGCTAAGCTAAGCTAGCAGTAGCGTATTTCCCCAAATATCGGTGCTCGTACTGTGACATATTACAGACATTTTTTTTGCGGATCGACGCTCCGAGAAAACGCAAAAAAAGTGAAACCGCCGCCACACGCACAAACTAAAGCGTTAAATCTGTAAAACGTATCGGCAATCGTAAAAAAAGTGGCGTTTTTTTTCTCTCCTCTGTCCCGCCTTCTCCTCACTTCTGTCAAATTTTCGGGAAAAAAAAATCACATCAGCTCGGAAATAATTAAAGTCGAAAAAAAAAACGTCGGCGGGCGAAAAAAAACAAAAATCTCATCTCAAAGTTAAAAGTTAGCTGCAGCCGCGTGAAACCAGAACATCTCTGTTAGTCATGATACACTGAACCTCCAGGAGGGAAAAGACCTCAACGTCACGTTTTAGTCTCTAACGTCACGTTTTAGTCTCTAACGTCACGTTTTAGTCTTTAACGTCACGTTTTAGTCTTTAACGTCACGTTTTAGTCTTTAACGTCACGTTTTAGTCTTTAAACGTCACGTTTTAGTCTTTAAACGTCACGTTTTAGTCTTTAACGTCGCGTTTTAGTCTTTAACGTCACGTTTTAGTCTTTAAACGTCACGTTTTAGTCTTCAACGTCGCGTTTTAGTCTTTAAACGTCACGTTTTAGTCTTTAACGTCGCGTTTTAGTCTTCAACGTCGCGTTTTAGTCTTTAAACGTCACGTTTTAGTCTTTAACGTCGCGTTTTAGTCTTCGATGTCACGTTTTAGTCTCTAACGTCAGTTTTAGTCTTTAAACGTCACGTTTTAGTCTCTAACGTCACGTTTTAGTCTTTAAACGTCACGTTTTAGTCTTTAAACGTCACGTTTTAGTCTTTAACGTCACGTTTTAGTCTCTAACGTCACGTTTTAGTCTTTAACGTCACGTTTTAGTCTTTAAACGTCACGTTTTAGTCTTCAACGTCACGTTTTAGTCTTTAAACGTCACGTTTTAGTCTTTAAACGTCACGTTTTAGTCTTCAACGTCACGTTTTAGTCTTTAAACGTCACGTTTTAGTCTTTAACGTCACGTTTTAGTCTTTAAACGTCACGTTTTAGTCTTTAACGTCACGTTTTAGTCTTTAACGTCACGTTTTAGTCTTTAAACGTCACGTTTTAGTCTTTAACGTCACGTTTTAGTCTTCAACGTCACGTTTTAGTCTTTAAACGTCACGTTTTAGTCTTTAACGTCACGTTTTAGTCTTCAACGTCACGTTTTAGTCTTTAACGTCACGTTTTAGTCTTTAAACGTCACGTTTTAGTCTTTAACGTCACGTTTTAGTCTTTAACGTCACGTTTTAGTCTTCAACGTCACGTTTTAGTCTTTAAACGTCACGTTTTAGTCTTCAACGTCACGTTTTAGTCTTTAACGTCACGTTTTAGCCTCTAACGTCACGTTTTAGTCTCTAACGTCACGTTTTAGTCTTTAACGTCACGTTTTAGTCTCTAACGTCACGTTTTAGTCTCTAACGTCACGTTTTAGTCTCTAACGTCACGTTTTAGTCTCTAACGTCACGTTTTAGTCTCTAACGTCACGTTTTAGTCTCTAACGTCGCGTTTTAGTCTTTAACGTCGCGTTTTAGTCTCTAACGTCACGTTTTCACGTCAACGTCGCGTCAACAATAATTGACGTAACGTCCTTTAACGGTTGTTTTAACGGAGGTTTTTTCCTGCTGGTGTCTCATCTCAACGGTTCACCAACATACTGTGTTTGACTGCCTTAGTCTCCCATGGAGAGAGAGAGGGGCATCATGGGAGTTTTGTGGACACTACACTGTGATTGGTTATCCTCTTAACGAGGTGGGCGGGGCTTAGATCAGCAGCCTGACCTATGAGGAGCCGTTTCTCGGTCGTAGCATCTTTTTTTTTTTTTTTATTCTAATTTGGTTTCGACCCCTGCAAAAAAAATCTGCAAAAAAAAATAAATACATTTTTTATTTTTTTTTATTTTTAGATTTTTTTTTTTTTTCTCTGAAGATTTTAATTTTTTTTTTTTAAGAGCATTGTTTGTTATTATCTCGGACATTTGGTGGGAGAGATTTTCAAAAAAAAAATGGAAAAAAAAAGAAAATGAAAGAATCGACGTCAGAGATCAGTCATTTCAAAATAAAAATTGATGTTTTTTTCCAAAAAACAACTTTTGAAAGTGTCTTTTGTGTCTCATAAGTTTATATGAACATTAAACTATGAATAAAACAGAAACTATGAGTAGAATATACAAACGTTAACGACTGTTCTGATCGATTAATCTATTGATTATTGAATGATTATTATTATAGAGACTAAAGAAACCAGGAAATAATCAGAGAAGAGAAGCTGGAACCAGAGAATTTACACATTTACTGATTAATCAATGACTCTAATCTATTAATCGAATATAAAAATAGTTTGATGTCAAATCAGATGTGGGGTTCCTCAGGGTTCCGTTCTAGATCCTGTGAAGTTCCTGGAAGCTTCTGAACTTTAACTATTTGTCCTGTTGACAAACGATCAATAACTGATTAATCAACTGATTGATAAGGAGGAGACTTTGCTTCATTCCAAAGGGTCACATAGATATAAATATAAATATATATTAGACCTGATTAAATGAATAAAAGACTCGTTAACGTGACGTTAATCAGTTAATTATTAACCTGCAGCTGTTTAACGTTTTCACTCGTTTCTGTTTTTTCTTGATTTCAGTCGATTTAATTTAGTTTTTGTTATAAATTATGATCTAAAAAAAATAGAGATTAAAGTATCTGTTATATTTATTTAATTAGAAATATGTGATAAAAACATTAAAACAACAAATATAAATATCCACAAAAATTAGATGAAAATTAAAAACCTGAGGAAATAAAAATAATCAGATCAACAGAAACTATTAAATAAATCATTCAACATGAATCTGATTAATTTATATTATTATTATATTTATATATTAAATATGTCTTTATAGAGGATAGAGGATATCCCTATTGCTGGTTCCAAACCTGTGGCTGGAGACCCCACGAGGGGTCACCACCAGATATGAATGAATGAATGAATTAAATGAATGAATGAATTAAATGAATGAATGAATTAATTGAATGAGTGAATGAATTAAATGAATTAATGAATGAGTGAATGAATTAATTGAATGAATGAATGAATTAATTAATTGAATGAATGAATTAAATGAATGAATGAATTAAATGAATGAATGAATGAATTAAATGAATGAATGAATTAAATGAATGAATTAATTAATTGAATGAATGAATTAAATGAATGAATGAATTAAATGAATGAATTAATTAATTAATTGAATGAATTAATTAAATGAATGAATGAATTAAATGAATGAATGAATGAATTAAATGAATGAATGAATGAATTGAATGAATGAATTAAATGAATGAATGAATTAAATGAATGAATTAAATGAATGAATTAATTAATTAATTGAATGAATTAATTAAATGAATGAGTGAATTAAATGAATGAATGAATGAATTAAATGAATGAATGAATGAATGAATGAATTAAATGAATGAATGAATTAAATGAATGAATTAAATGAATGAATTAAATGAATGAATTAAATGAATGAATGAATTAAATGAATGAATGAATTAAATGAATGAGTGATTCATGAAGGTTTAAAGCTGCAGACGCTGAGTCGTGACTTCTTGTTCCTTCCTGATCAGCTGATCAGATTAGAACTAATCCACCTTAACGAGCCTCGAACTCACAGGGGTCAGAGGTCAGCAGACGGTCAGTCATAGAACCACTGGTCTGATCACAGTGTGTGTTTATCTGTTTAGTGTAAGTGTGTGTGTGTGTGTTTATCTGTTGGTGTGTTTTAGTGTGTGTGTGTGTGTGTGTGTGTGTGTGAGAGACAGCTAGCTTGGTGGCTACAGCTAATTTCAGGTTGTGTAATAACAGAGCTGCTGCAGCTTTAAATAAACTGAGGAAGTGAATAGTAGGATGTAGATTAAGATCACGTTACAGTGTGTGTGTGTGTGTGTGTGTGTGTGTGTGTGTGTGTGTGTGTGTGTGTGTGTGTGTGTGTGTGTGTGTGTGTGTGTGTATGTGTATGTGTGTGTGTGTGTGTGTGTGTGTGTGAACTTGTTTACCTGACTAACAGTGGACAATTATAATTTTAATGATCTACATTAATGATGTTTATAATGAACCAAATATTAAATGGTGTCGATTTTATAGATCTTATATAAGCACCAGGTGGAGCAGAGAGGATCATGGGAAACGTGGTCTTTATTCAGGAAAAATCACCTGAAAAACTCCTCGTTAGTTCAGACCTTTAATGAAGCAGAATGAACCACACACACACACACACATATACACACACACACACACACACATATATATACACACACACACACACACACACACACACACATATATATACACACACATATATACACACACACACACACACACATATATATACACACACACACATATATATACACACACACACACACACATATATACACACACTCACACACACACACACACACACACATATATATACACACACACACACACACACATATATACACACACACATATACACACACTCACACACACACACACACACACATATACACACACTCACACACACATATACACACACTCACACACACACACACACACACATATATACACACACACACACACTCACACACACACTGAAACACTCAGGGAAGAACCCGACTGTTGGAGGCAGAGAGACATCGAGGTTTAATGTTTCATCTGTAGGAGTTTGACCTTTGACCTCATCAACAGCAGCATATTTCTCAGCCTACAGATAGTCACGCGCTGTGTGTGTGTGTGTATGTGTGTGTGTGTGTGTGTGTGTGTGTGTATGTGTGTGTGTGTGTATGTGTGTGTATGTGTGTGTGTGTGTATGTGTGTGTATGTGTGTGTGTGTGTATGTGTGTGTGTGTGTGTGTGTGTGTGTGTGTGTGTGTGTCAGATGTTTGTGTGATGACGTCTGAATCTGATTCTTCAGTGACGATGATGAAGATGATGATGTTTAATTAATTTAATTAAATCTCAGTTTTATTCACTTTGCTGCTTCAAGAACAACTAATTCATTGTGTGTGTGTGTGTGTGTGTGTGTGTGTGTGTGTTTCCTGCTGTAACTGTTTTATTTTACCAGTTTTTTTTACATTATAATATTTATTCAGCAAATATTAATAAAAAACACAAAATAATTATATTTATAATTAAAGAATATAAAACATAACATAAATAATAATAGAATAGGTCCTCATATCCCATGTGTCCTGCAGCAGCATGAATAGGTCCTCATATCCCATGTGTCCTGCAGCAGCATGAATGAGTCCTCATATCCCATGTGTCCTGCAGCAGCAGCATGAATAGGTCCTCATATCCCATGTGTCCTGCAGCAGCATGAATGAGTCCTCATATCCCATGTGTCCTGCAGCAGCATGAATGAGTCCTCATATCCCATGTGTCCTGCAGCAGCAGCATGAATAGGTCCTCATATCCCATGTGTCCTGCAGCAGCAACACAGTAACACAGCCTCCATTGTCTCTGACTAACGAGCCTCTTCATTCTCTTCATTCTCCACTAAATGAATCTGTTCATGAGGCTGAAGCAGCTTCAGTGGGCGTCTGTTCAGCTGCTGCTGTGATTGGTCCATTACAGGTTGTTATCAGGCTGTTACTGTTATCAGGCTGTTACTGTTATCAGGCTGTTACTGTTATCAGGCTGTTACTGTTATCAGACTGTTACTGTTATCAGGCTGTTATCAGGCTGTTACTGTTATCAGACTGTTACTGTTATCAGGCTGTTACTGTTATCAGACTGTTACTCTTATCAGGCTGTTACTGTTATCAGGCTGCTACTGTTATCAGGCTGTTACTGTTATCAGGCTGTTACTGTTATCAGGCTGCTACTGTTATCAGGCTGCTACTGTTATCAGGCTGTTATCAGGCTGCTACTGTTGTCAGGCTGTTACTGTTATCAGGCTGTTACTGTTATCAGGCTGCTACTGTTATCAGGCTGTTATCAGGCTGTTACTGTTATCAGACTGTTATCAGACTGTTACTGTTATCAGACTGTTACTGTTATCAGGCTGTTATCAGACTGTTACTGTTATCAGGCTGTTATCAGACTGTTACTGTTTATTAGACTGTTATCAGGCTGTTACTGTTTATTAGACTGTTATCAGGCTGTTACTGTTATCAGGCTGTTATCAGACTGTTACTGTTTATCAGACTGTTACTGTTATCAGGCTGTTACTGTTATCAGGCTGTTACTGTTATCAGGCTGTTATCAGGCTGTTACTGTTATCAGGCTGTTAGTGTTATCAGGCTGTTACTGTTATCAGACTGTTACTGTTATCAGGCTGTTACTGTTATCAGGCTGTTATCAGACTGTTACTGTTATCAGGCTGTTACTGTTATCAGGCTGTTATCAGACTGTTACTGTTATCAGGCTGTTATCAGACTGTTACTGTTTATTAGACTGTTATCAGGCTGTTACTGTTATCAGACTGTTATCAGACTGTTACTGTTATCAGACTGTTACTGTTATCAGGCTGTTATCAGACTGTTACTGTTATCAGGCTGTTATCAGGCTGTTACTGTTATCAGACTGTTATCAGACTGTTACTGTTATCAGACTGTTACTGTTATCAGGCTGTTATCAGACTGTTACTGTTATCAGGCTGTTATCAGACTGTTACTGTTTATTAGACTGTTATCAGGCTGTTACTGTTTATTAGACTGTTATCAGGCTGTTACTGTTATCAGGCTGTTACTGTTATCAGGCTGTTATCAGGCTGTTACTGTTATCAGGCTGTTAGTGTTATCAGGCTGTTACTGTTATCAGGCTGTTACTGTTATCAGGCTGTTATCAGGCTGTTACTGTTATCAGGCTGTTACTGTTATCAGGCTGTTATCAGGCTGTTACTGTTATCAGACTGTTACTGTTATCAGGCTGTTACTGTTATCAGGCTGTTCAGACTCAACATGTTCTTACATAAATCTGAGCTGCTTCATCATCATCTTCATCATCATCAGGAGATAATGAATCGTTTACTTCCTGCTGCTGTAGAATTAACTGTAGTATTAAACTATAACTGTAGTATTAGACTATAACTGTAGTATTAAACTATAACTGTAGTATTAACTATAACTGTAGTATTAAACTATAACTGTAGTATTAAACTATAACTGTAGTATTAACTATAACTGTAGTATTAAACTATAACTGTAGTATTAAACTATAACTGTGGTATTAAACTATAACTGTGGTATTAAACTATAACTGTAGTATTAAACTATAACTGTAGTATTAACTATAACTGTAGTATTAACTATAACTGTAGTATTAGACTATAACTGTAGTATTAAACTGTAACTGTAGTATTAAACTATAACTGTAGTATTAAACTATAACTGTGGTATTAAACTATAACTGTAGTATTAAACTATAACTGTAGTATTAACTATAACTGTAGTATTAGACTATAACTGTAGTATTAGACTATAACTGTAGTATTAAACTGTAACTGTAGTATTAAACTATAACTGTAGTATTAGACTATAACTGTAGTATTAAACTATAACTGTAGTATTAGACTATAACTGTAGTATTAAACTGTAACTGTAGTATTAAACTATAACTGTAGTATTAGACTGTAACTGTAGTATTAAACTGTAACTGTAGTATTAAACTATAACTCTGGTATTAGACTGTAACTGTGGTATTAAACTATAACTGTAGTATTAAACTATAACTGTAGTATTAACTATAACTGTAGTATTAGACTATAACTGTAGTATTAGACTATAACTGTAGTATTAAACTGTAACTGTAGTATTAAACTATAACTGTAGTATTAGACTATAACTGTAGTATTAAACTATAACTGTAGTATTAAACTATAACTCTGGTATTAGACTGTAACTGTAGTATTAAACTATAACTGTAGTATTAGACTGTAACTGTAGTATTAAACTATAACTGTAGTATTAAACTATAACTCTGGTATTAAACTATAACTGTAGTATTAAACTATAACTGTAGTATTAGACTGTAACTGTAGTATTAAACTATAACTGTAGTATTAGACTATAACTGTAGTATTAAACTATAACTGTAGTATTAAACTATAACTGTAGTATTAAACTATAACTGTAGTATTAGACTATAACTGTAGTATTAAACTATAACTGTAGTATTAAACTATAACTGTAGTATTAGACTATAACTGTAGTATTAAACTATAACTGTAGTATTAAACTATAACTGTAGTATTAGACTATAACTGTAGTATTAAACTATAACTGTAGTATTAAACTATAACTGTAGTATTAAACTATAACTGTAGTATAGTAAAATATAACTCTGGTATTAGACTGTAACTGTAGTATTAACTATAACTGTAGTATTAGACTGTAACTGTAGTATTAACTATAACTGTAGTATTAACTATAACTGTGGTATTAGACTATAACTGTAGTATTAAACTATAACTGTAGTATTAACTATAACTGTGGTATTAGACTATAACTGTAGTATAGTAAAATATAACTGTAGTATTAAACTATAACTGTAGTATTAACTATAACTGTGGTATTAGACTATAACTGTAGTATAGTAAAATATAACTGTAGTATTAACTATAACTGTAGTATTAAACTATAACTCTGGTATTAGACTGTAACTGTTCTACATGGATCAGCAGCTTCCAGTAAATAGTCTGGACCCTCATGTTCCAGATAAAGGTCAAACTGACCATTAGAATAAAATGTGACCTTTACTGACGCGTTGATGAGCTAATTAACATGTGGACACATGTTCCTGCGTCATGTTACACTGAAACCAGCAGAAACACGTGAAAAACATGAAATATCAACAGGAAACTGTGACCAATCAGGAGCCGTCTGACGTGTTTCTCATCATTTCACTGTGTTCATGTGTAATATTAACATGTGTGTTAGTTAATGTGATGGTTATAGAAGATCTTCAATATAGCCTGATGGTCATTTGACCTTTGACCTCTGACGAGTTCACAGCCACGACCAGCGGCTTCGAACACGTCGTTTTGAAGGATTCAAGCAGAAAAAGAAGCATTGATTCTCCACAGCAGACAAGTCACGTGACTGGTCACATGACTCGTCACGTGACGAGTCACGTGAGCGTTTCCTTCGTCATGTTATGAACACGGATCAGCAGAACATTGAGTGGAATGTAGCTTTAATGTCGTTAGTTTCACTGGAACCAACATCTGCCTCTTTCTGCTATAGATAAATAAGATGATAATATAAATATAGAGTTAAATAAGATGATAATATAAATATATAGTTAATAGTTGCTGCACTGAATAAACCAGCCAACAGCAATAGGGATATCCTGGTCATGTGACCTCAGAAATTGTATGTCCCTTCAAAATAAAAGCCTCCTTTTCACACCCTAACTGTTAAACATAGATTTTATGTCACAGCTTTTTAGAAAAAATTAAGTTAAAGTAACCGTTGCCATGGCAACACTATGTAATAGAGGGTTAAACCATGTGACACCTCATGAATATTCTATAATCCAAGTTGGCCCCGCCCTATGACGTCATAATATGCAAATTAGATGGTGAATCTAATCCCTACATAAACTTTGGGTCGTCATTAATATTTCTCTAATTTACAGAAAGTCTCTGATCATTTTGAAGTTAAGATGTTTTATAAAATAAACCTTTGGTGTTTAAAGGGTTAAACTCACAAAAGAAAAGATGTGACGACGTCGTCCTGGATTCACTCAGCTGATGAATCAGCTGCAGACAAAAAGAGGAAGCGGACAGAGTGTGTGTGTGTGTGTGTGTGTGTGTGTGTGTGTGTGTGTGTGTGTGTGTGTGTGTGTGTGTGTGTGTGATCTACATTAACCCATGGTTGAGTTGCACTAATGGAGGTCGCCTCAGTTTAAAGAAGCCGTTTCCATAAAAGGTGAAACCAGTAAACATGAAGTAACTTGTACCCAGACATGGAATGAAGTACTTTTACTGAAGTTACTACTGACTACTACTGTTATTACTGACTAATGTCCCAATAGAGAGGGAGGTCCTCATAATTCACCATGAGGAAACACCTCCTCCTTCAATGTCCTCATAGTCCTTAAAATTACAATAATCTAAATAATCAAATCCTAAATAAATAAATAAACAGATTTTATAAATAAAAATCTTGACCATGTTTATCTTTATTGACTGTGACAAAGTGAAAGGTCGGTCCCCATAAAACACCTGAGGACTGGTTTGTGTAACTAAAGTAATTTAATCTGATTGTCGTGTACAGAGAAACAATGAATGGAACATTTCACTGCAGAGACTGCAGCCTGAGGTGGTACACACACACACACACACACACACACACACACACACACACACACACACACACATACACACACACACACACACACACACACACACACACAGGAAGCAGGCAGGTGTGTGAAACCGTCTGATTGGTCGTGTGCCCACATGCAGAGCTCAGAGCAGAATGCAGTGATGTGTTCGAGGTTCCAGGAACTTTCAGTTCTCTCTGTTAAATATGAGCCTCACGTCATTTACTGCTGATTTATTAGGAAACATCAGATGATGAAGATGATGAAGATGATGAAGATGAAGATGATGATGAAACATGTTATGAAACATCACGTTCATGCTCATCCAGACACGTTTTACTACGTCTGACAACAACAAACCAGTAACTGAACCTAACTCACACTGATTGACCCTGAATCTAACTAACTCTAACTAACCTTAACTGGCCCTAACTAACCAGTAACTAACCAGTAACTAACCAGTAACTAACCTTAACTAACCAGTAACTAACCAGTAACTAACCTTAACTAACCAGTAACTAACCAGTAACTAACCAGTAACTAACCAGTAACTAACCCTGATTAACCAGTAACTAACCTTAACTAACCAGTAACTAACCAGTAACTAACCAGTAACTAACCAGTAACTTCAACTAATCTTTGATTAATCAATAAGTTGATTCCATCAATAAATCTGTAAAATCTGAACATGCATTGATGCAGAAATCATCTTTAAATCTGGAGTTTAACAAAGATTTTCACAATTCAACATTATGATAAATGATTAATCAACTAATCGATTAATCAAATAGAGTAACTCCTAGTATTTCTACACTAAAGTGCTGTACTTATACTTTTATACTTCTGTACTTTTACTAACTCATTGAATGTTTTATTAATGTTTAACTGGAGTAAAGCTTCTTGTCTTTAATGTGACTTTTCCTGAACAAACAGCAGCAAACAGTGAAACTTCATCTCCTCCAGAAACAGAAACAGCTTCAACACTTGGTGATTCAGCCGATCAGACCTTCGCTGCTGCTCGTTGTGTTTCCTGTTGCTGCCGCTCACACTTTTACCATAATAGGGAGGAAGCTGAGCGAAGGGAAGAGAAAAGAAGAACCAGCGACGCTCACTTCTTTTTTTCTTCAAGTCTGAACGTGTCACAGCTGAATCACATCAGGAGGAAGGTGTCGTTCTGTGTTTCAACCTGTTGGAAACAAACAGCACAAGCACAAGTACAAGTACAGCACTTTAAAGTAGAAATACTACGACTTACTCGATTTGATTAATCAATTTGAATGAAGATGATTGATTAGTTGATTAATCAGTTGATTAGTTGATTAATCAGTTGATTAGTTGATTAATCAGTTGGTTAGTTGATTAGTCATTTTAATGAGAAATGATTTAAGTGACTCTTTGATTCATTAAAGATGATCTTTGACTGTTAAACTACAGAAAACATCAGCAGAAATGTGGCGTATAACTGGATAAAGTCCAACTAAATATTTAACATAGTTTGACTTATTTTTAGACATTTTCAGCTACAAATTAAATTAGAGCTGCAACTAAACTGAAGCGATTAATCGATTAGTTGTTTGGTTCATAAAACGATGAAGATTCAACATAAAATGTCTTTTTCTGTCCAAAGATCATCAGTTTATTATTATAGAGACTAAAGAAACCAGGAAATAATCAGAGAAGAGAAGCTGGAACCAGAGAATTTACACATTTACTAATTAATAAATGACTCTAATCTATTAATTGATGATAAAAATAGTTGTCAAATCAAATGTGGGGTTCCTCAGGGTTCTGTTCTAGATCCTGTGAAGTTTCAGTCAGTTTCCTGATATAGAAGAATAAAGAAACCAGGAAATAATCAGAGAAGAGAAGCTGGAACCAGAGAATTTACACATTAATTATAAAATTAGTTGTCAATTAATGTGATAGCTGGAAACTAATCGATTAATCACGATGTTTCCTGAGTTCTAGACAATAATCAAGTGTCTAAACGACCAGTGAACAGGTTTTTTAATTCTTCTAAATGTCCTTTTAATGTAAAATAAATAGCCGACGGTCATTTAAAAGCAGCTGTGGAGTTTTTATGAGTCAGGATGAGTTGATATTACAAATATTTACAGAGATTTCAGCCTCAGATTCACTCAGTGACTCATTATTGATGATTAAACATTAGATCAGCGTTTAAATTCCTTTTTATTTGCAAAAAGCTGATGATACTTGTTGTGAACGGGAGGAATAATTAAAGCTGTTTTAGAACAATGACGACTAATTTACTAAAAATGATTAATCGATTAGTTGATTGGTTCAAAATTGGTTCAAAAAAATATTAATCAGTGTTTCTTAGGGTTTGACTATTCGACTAATTGACTAATCAATCGACTAATCAACTAATCGTCTAATTAACTGATCAAATATCATCTTCATTCAAATCCATTAATCAATCGTTTTGAACAGGGATCTCTCCTGTAGTTCAGTGGTTCTCAAAGTGAGGTCCGGGGACCCCCCAGGGTCCCTGAGGTGGATCCAGGAAGGACTCATTAATTAATTAATTGATTATATATAATATTAATTATAGATTCATCCATAACTAACAAGTTTTAATGTTTCAAATTAAAATCAGTTTAACGTAGTTTGTGTCAGTTTATCACTTTTATTCTGATAAAAAACACTTTAACTCCAGTTAATAAAATGCTGAAGCTGTGAAATTAATTAAACATGAATTAAACATTAATTAACCATGAATTAAACATGAATTAAACATGAATTAAACATTTAAATATATCAAAGTGTGAAGCTGCAGCTCCGGTCACTTTAAAAAGCAGCCGCCTGTTTGTGAAACACTGAACTCTGTAAACTCAACGTCATTATCTCCCTCTGTGTGTGTGTGTGTGTGTGTGTGTGTGTGTGTGTGTGTGTGTGTGTGTGTGTGTGTGTGTGTGTGTGTGTGTGTGTGTGTGCTTCACATTCTTCACTGGCTGCAGCTTGTACAGCAGCAGATAAGCAGCAACACGATTAAAACAGGAAAAGAAGAAACTTCTCAGTTAATTCTCCAACGGTTTGTTTCTTTCTCTGACTTTCAGAGTGTGTGTGTGTGTGTGTGTGTGTGTGTGTGTGTGTGTGTGTGTGTGTGTGTGTGTGTGTGTGTGTGTGTGTGTGTGTGTGTGTGTGTTTACTGGACAGATGGCAGCCAACCACCACCTTTTCATGTGTTTGATGAGCTGCAGACGTGGGATCCTCCACCTCATTACGATGCAACACACCCAGCTCCTGCTGGTTCAGGCCTCATGACCTTAAAAGGAGTTTTTCTGCTGCAGATTCACTGAGGAACAAAAAAAGAGAAAAGAAAAGAAGAAAAGAAGAAAAAGGCTGATTTGCTGCTGTGCAGCGACTCCTGCTGGACGCGGGTGGAACTACAGCTGCACGTCACTCATTATTATTACATTTATATTTATTTAGTTATTTCTACATGTAGGTTTATAACTTCACTTAATAATAATAATTTAAATAAATACATAGTCAAATATAAGAAGTTAAATTACATGCTAGGGGAAATTAAAACAGAAATAAAATTGAATGAATTAAATGAATTGTGATAAATGTATTTAGACTTTATTTATTCGCACATATAAATATAAAGTAAATCAAATACATGTGCATATCTCACATTATAGAGTCAATAATAATTTAAATAAAGTAAAGAAATAATATTGTTGTATGAAGTAGAGGAAAATAAATAAAATACAATAGTTGTATTAACAGGTTTAACTGGATTTTTTTAAAGAAGAAAATGTCCAAATTCTCTGATTATTTAACATTTTTTATAATTAATTTACTCTAATCAATTAGACTTTAAACTTTTATTAAGATTTTTCATGAGAAATGAAGGGGTTCAATAGTTTTTGACTGTCGTCATGGCGATAAATAAATAAAAACAATCTTCTAATTTAATATTTTTTCTTTTCAAAATAACTTTATTTAACTACGATGTGTTTGACGTGTTTTAAATATTGTCGTTTCTCAGAGAATCATCAGAAATGATGTTAACTTTAACATCAGAGAGTTTCTGCTGCATTTTAATTTGGTATTTAATTAGATGTTTATTACCTGGTTAAATAAAAATAAAATAAGAATATTCCTGTGCATATGATAATAGAGATCTGTGCATAAAATAAATATTCATAAATATTCATAAACTTGTTATATGATTTGATAATAAAAATGTTTTTACAATGATAATATAACATATCATGATACATGAAGCCTTATTATTATCTATTATTATGTTTTTATCACCTGTATTTAAATATTTATGGATATAACTCGATTCAACATAGTTTTTAGTTGTAACTTTACATAAATATTTAATATTTTTAATGTTTGAGATATTTTCTCCTGTAAAACCAATTATATTTTATAAATTGAGCTTATTACATAATTTAATATAAAATACAGTAATCTATATCTAATGTTATTAACTGTATTGTATTGACTTTTTAAAAATAATAATAATAATACCATATTTTATGGTATTTCATATTAATATGATGATCATATTATTTTATTTTGTACATTAATACCGTTTATATTCACACTACATTATTTTATTTTTTATTAATATTTGTTTATTATTATATTTTTATTTTATTTTATTATTTTTATTTTTAATTATTTTATTTAATTTAGTATTTTTTATATTCAGTATAGTAGAACAGATGCGGTTCTTGAACGCATCACCACTGACCGTTAGACAACTCTTCCCGCCCTCAGACCGTATCAGCCAATCACAGTGAAGCATTGGACACTTGGCTCACGTGGTTGGCTAAAATACGCGTCACGCCCGTTGCTACCCGCCCTGAGACCGTATCAGCCGATCACAGTGAAGCATTGGACACTCGGCTCACGTGATTGGCTAAAATACGCGTCACGTCCGTTGCTACCCGCCCTGCGACCGTATCGGCCAATCACAATGAAGCATTGGACACTTGGCTCACGCGATTGGCCACATCACACGCGACGTCATCGCTGCCCGGATGTTTACGGTTGTCTGATGGAAAGCAGCGAACCTGCTGTTTTATAAAAGGTTTGATTCATTTTTAACGTTAATTCAGTTAAAAATTAGCGTCATTAAATGTTTATTAACATTTATTTATCGTTTGTACCTCAAATACAAACGTTGTAATATAATATATGTAGCTTAATTAGCTAATATTAGCTACTATTTTGTTAAATAACGTTATTGGTTTTAATTATTTCGCAGCAATAAGATAAATATTATTCAATTAAACATTTTAATAGTTATCTCTGTATGTTTTACTCTGAAAAGCCTCGAAAATGGAAGTTATTTTTATTGTATTTCAGTTGCTGAATCAACGTTATAACTTAACATTATATCATTTATACACTTTAGTTTTTGGAATAAAGAACATTAAACTTTACGATGTGTTTTTAGACATTTTACTGGAGTATAAGTATAAATACTGTCACCGAAAATACTCAAAATAAAAGTCCTAAAATAAAAGTTTTAAGTAAAAGTACAGAAGTATTATCAATAAAAATGTACTTCAAGTATATGTATTATATAGACTGTTATATTACTATAGTTTATTATTGAAGTCAAATAAAATAGATGAGATATAAAGTATAATAAATTATTAGATAAAACTTCTAAATATGAGATAAAAATAATAATAATGGGAGATAAAAATTATAAATTATTTAATTAAAAGTCTAAATATTGGTATAAGAAGAAAAACATATTAAATAAATTCTAAATTAATAGATAAAAATCTATTTTTTGATAATATTAATATAATCGTATTTATCTTATTTATCTAAGTCTATCTTAGTAACTAAATCAGTCAGATGAATGTAGAGAAGTAGAAATAAAACAAAAAAATATATGTATATAATATTATTGTATGTATTTAATATTATTGATATAAAAAATGTTTTTTTAAGATAAAATCAAAATATGAGATAAAAAATTCTAAATTATTATATAAAACGTCAAAATTTGGGGATAAAACGCTAAAATAAAATGGCAGATAAATTCTAAATGAACAGATAAAGTTACATTCTGTCTGGTCTTTGTTTCCCGCAGCAGCAAAGCATCATGGGTAACGTGGAGAGCGCGGCGGTCCAGCAGCGTCTGGCTCGGTTCCGTCCTGAGGATCGGCCGCTGGTGGAAGGAGTTTTCACCAGGATCCAAAACGACGGAAAAACTCCGGCAGGAAAAACTCTGACACTGGAGAAACTGCAGGTACGAATCATGATGTCATTAAGTATGTTATATGTTATATGTATGTTATATGTATGTTATATGTATGTTATATGTATGTTATATGTGTGTTATATGTGTGTTATATGTATGTTATATGTATGTTATATGTGTGTTATATGTATGTTATATGTGTGTTATATGTATGTTATATGTATGTTATATGTGTGTTATATGTGTGTTATATGTGTGTTATATGTATGTTATATGTATGTTATATGTGTGTTATATGTATGTTATATGTATGTTATATGTGTGTTATATGTATGTTATATGTATGTTATATGTATGTTATATGTGTGTTATATGTATGTTATATGTGTGTTATATGTATGTTATATGTATGTTATATGTGTGTTATATGTATGTTATATGTGTGTTATATGTATGTTATATGTATGTTATACGTATGTTATATGTATGTTATATGTATGTTATATGTGTGTTATATGTATGTTATATGTATGTTATACGTATGTTATATGTATGTTGTATGTTATATGTATGTTATATGTGTGTTATATGTATGTTATATGTGTGTTATATGTATGTTATACGTATGTTATATGTATGTTGTATGTTATATGTATGTTATATGTGTGTTATATGTATGTTATATGTGTGTTATATGTATGTTATATGTGTGTTATATGTATGTTATATGTGTGTTGTATGTTATATGTGTGTTATATGTATGTTATATGTATGTTATATGTATGTTGTACGTATGTTATCTATTTCTATCTATCCAGTCCTCTATGGGTCGCCTGGCTCCAGACTCCCTGGTGAAGCGGATCTTCTGGTCCATGTCCCGGATCGATCCTGGTCCTCCTGGTCCTGCTGGTCCTGCTGGTCCCTGCAGCATCAGCTCAGCTGGAGTCAGTCGGGACCAGCTCGTGGTTTTTCTGGCCGACGCCATGAGGGGAACTGCTGAAGAACGGGCGCCGCTGGTCATGGCCATGTCACAGCCAGGGGGCGGAGCCTCAGCCGTCACCTGTGAACAGGTGGCTCAGGTGAGCAGGAAGTGGAGTCAGCAGGTGGAACATTACAAACATTAGAAATAAAATATAAACAATCTAAATGTTTAGATATAAAATAATATGAGATATTAATTATATGTTAATAGAATAAAGTAATAATAAATAAACAGAAGATAATTTTACCAAATCTGAGATATTTTTAAATAATGATCTGTTCTGGTCTTCTTGTCTAGTTCCTCCAGGACCTGGTCTCTGCTGTAGTCCAGATCCTGGTCTACAAGGACCGGCTCCAGGGCTGGAATCCAGACCGGATGGGGGACAGCAGTCAGGGCGTCAAACTGCTGGCTGAACACATGTGTTCAGAGCTGAAACCTGCAGGTAAATCACCTGGATTCTACCTGTTTACCAGGTAAACACCTGGATTCTACCTGTTTATGAGGTAAAATACCTGGATTCTACCTGTTTACCAGGTAAACACCTGGATTCTACCTGTTTACCAGGTAAAATACCTGGATTCTACCTGTTTACCAAGTAAAACACCTGAATTCTACCTGTTTACCAGGTAAACACCTGGATTCTACCTGTTTGAGGTAAAATACCTGGATTCTACCTGTTTACCAGGTAAAACACCTGGATTCTACCTGTTTACCAGGTAAACACCTGGATTATACCTGTTTACCGGGTAAAACACCTGGATTCTACCTGTTTACCGGGTAAAACACCTGGATTCTACCTGTTTATCGGGTAAAACACCTGGATTCTACCTGTTTACCGGGTAAACACCTGGATTCTACCTGTTTATCGGGTAAAACACCGGGATTCTACCTGTTTATCGGGTAAAACACCTGGATTCTACCTGTTTAACAGGTAAAACACCTGGATTCTACCTGTTTAACAGGTAAACACCTGGATTCTACCTGTTTATCGGGTAAAACACCGGGATTCTACCTGTTTATCAGGTAAAACACCTGGATTCTACCTGTTTAACAGGTAAACACCTGGATTCTACCTGTTTATCAGGTAAAACACCTGGATTCTACCTGTTTAACAGGTAAACACCTGGATTCTACCTGTTTACCAGGTAAACACCTGGATTCTACCTGTTTATGAGGTAAAATACCTGGATTCTACCTGTTTACCAGGTAAAATACCTGGATTCTACCTGTTTATGAGGTAAAATACCTGGATTCTACCTGTTTACCAGGTAAACACCTGGATTCTACCTGTTTATGAGGTAAAATACCTGGATTCTACGTGTTTACCAGGTAAAACACCTGGATTCTACCTGTTTACCAGGTAAACACCTGGATTCTACCTGTTTATGAGGTAAAATACCTGGATTCTACGTGTTTACCAGGTAAAATACCTGGATTCTACCTGTTTACCAGGTAAACACCTGGATTCTACCTGTTTATGAGGTAAAACACCTGGATTCTACCTGTTTACCAGGTAAAATACCTGGATTCTACCTGTTTACCAGGTAAAACACCGGGATTCTACCTGTTTACCAGGTAAACACCTGGATTCTACCTGTTTATGAGGTAAAATACCTGGATTCTACGTGTTTACCAGGTAAAATACCTGGATTCTACCTGTTTACCAGGTAAACACCTGGATTCTACCTGTTTATGAGGTAAAACACCTGGATTCCACCTGTTTACCAGGTAAAACACCTGGATTCTACCTGTTTATGAGGTAAAACACCTGGATTCTACCTGTTTACCAGGTAAAATACCTGGATTCTACCTGTTTACCAGGTAAAATACCTGGATTCTACCTGTTTACCAGGTAAAATACCTGGATTCTACCTGTTTAACAGGTAAACACCTGGATTCTACCTGTTTCCATCGCCATAGAAACATAACCTCACTGATCCTGTCTCCTTTAGACCAGGTGTGTGACGTCACCTGTCTGGAGGACTGGGTCTTCAGGGTGTCCCAGGTGTCCCAGTACCTGGAGCTGCTGGTCTCTGAGGGTCTAGAGGTGACCCTGAAGGGTCGGCCCCCCCCCACCCTGCTGCCCCCCTGCAGAGAGACGCCCTGGAAGGACCTGAAGACCCTGATGGACCTGCCCACCCTCATGTTCCTGGCCCCGCAGGTAAAAGGGGATATTATATATAAATATAATATAAATATATAAGTAAACTGTACGATCAGCAGCATGTTGGTGTATTCTACCGTGGATATTCCCTGTATATAACAACACTGGTGTCGTGTTGCAGCTGCCGGACGGCTGCAGCGCCCCCTGGAGGTTGGCCTTTTCCTCTCGGCTTCATGGAGAAAGTTTCACTCGTCTGGTTTCAGGTTTGATGAGACGAGGACCAACGTTGCTGCTGCTCAGAGACTCTGAAGGATTCGTGTTTGGAGGCTTCGCCTCCCACAGCTGGGACCTGAAGCCCCAGTTCCAGGGTATACAACTATACAACATTATATATATATACTACATATATATATACTACATATATATATATATATAACAGCTGGGACCTGAAGCCCCAGTTCCAGGGTATACAACTATACAACATTATATATATATATATACTACATATATATATATATATACTATATAACAGCTGGGACCTGAAGCCCCAGTTCCAGGGTATACAACTATACAACATTATATTATATATACTACATATATATATACTACATATATATACATACTATATAACAGCTGGGACCTGAAGCCCCAGTTCCAGGGTATACAACTATACAACATTATATTATATATATATATATATATATATATATATATATATATACACTACATGAGGAGGAGACACTATGTCATCATATATAATTATATATCTATATAACCATATAACTATATAATTATATAACTATATAACTACAACACAGTCCTTCTGGCCAATAGAAACCTGTCTTACAGGTGAAATGATTCTTAAACCAAAAAAAAATAGCAAAAAAAATATTTCCAAAAAAATAACAAAAAACTAAAAATTGCACAAAAAAGATTTGCAAAGAAAAATTTCTAAAAAATATTTTATGTATTTTAAATATTCACAAATATTGAAAAACAAAACAAAAAATTGCAAGAAAAAAGAAAAAAAAAATTGAAAAAAAGCAAAATAAGAATAAAAAAATACACAAAAGAAGATTTACAAATAGAAATAGCAAAAAAAACAATTTGCTAAAAATATTTAAAAAGAATATCTCAAAACTATTGCAAAGAACAAAAAACTGAAAAAAAAAAACAATTTACAAAAAAAATAACCAAAAATTACACAAAAACATATTCGCAAAGAACAAAAAAATGATATTTTTACAATTTACAAAAATAACAAATTGCACAAAAAAGAGATTTGCTAAAAATATTAAAAACTAATATTTTAAAACTGTTGAAGAACAAAAACATTAAAAGACTAAATCAATGACACAAAGAATATTTGTGTTATATTAAGTCTCTGATCAGTTTGATCAGTTATCATTGAATAATAAATGAATAACTTGTTTTATTTCCATCTTCCTGTGATGTTTCCTGTATAAACCTGTTGTTTCTGCTGCGTCACATAGAAACTTCAGCTGCTGTTTCCTCTAATGATCCATTAAACAGCATTAATCCCATAAAATGATGAGTATTAAACTATTAAACTGCTGATAATGAGGAAGTTGCTGCTGCTTTGAATACGCCGGGACTTTTCTCTCTCATTTGTTTATTTGCAGGTGATTCCAGATGTTTCCTGTTCACCGTGTTTCCCAAACTCAGAGTTTACTCAGCGACGGGCTACAACCACAACTTCATGTACCTGAACCAGAACCAGCACACGATGCCCAACGGGCTGGTGAGGCACACTTAAAGGTTAAACACGGGAAAACTCAGGTTTAACACGGGAAAACTCAGGTTAAACACGGGAAAACTCAGGTTTAACATGGGAAAACTAAGTTAAACACGGGAAAACTCAGGTTTAACACGGGAAAACTCAGGTTTAACACGGGAAAACTAAGTTAAATACGGGAAAACTCAGGTTTAACACGGGAAAACTCAGGTTTAACACGGGAAAACTCAGGTTTAACATGGGAAAACTAAGTTAAACACAGGAAAACTCAGGTTTAACATGGGAAAACTAAGTTAAACACGGGAAAACTCAGGTTTAACATGGGAAAACTAAGTTAAACACAGGAAAACTCAGGTTTAACATGGGAAAACTAAGTTAAACACGGGAAAACTCAGGTTAAACATGGGAAAACTCAGGTTAAACACAGGAAAATTAAGTTAAACACAGGAAAACTCAGGTTTAACATGGGAAAACTAAGTTAAACACGGGAAAACTCAGGTTTAACACGGGAAAACTCAGGTTAAACACGGGAAACCTCAGGTTAAACATGGGAAAACTCAGGTTAAACACGGGAAAACTAAGTTAAACACGGGAAAACTAAGTTAACACAATAAAATAAAACAATATTCCAGGGTATGGGGGGTCAGCTGAGCTACTTCGGGCTGTGGTTGGACAATGATTTGTGTATTTATGTGTATTTATGTGTATTTACTGTGTATTTATGGTGTATTTACGGTGTATTTATCATGTATTCCAGGGTATGGGGGGTCAGCTGGGCTACTTCGGGCTGTGGTTGGACAGTGATTTGTGTATTTATATGTATTTATATGTATTTATGGTGTATTTACTGTGTATTTATCATGTATTCCAGGGTATGGGGGGTCAGCTGAGCTACTTCGGGCTGTGGTTGGACAGTGATTTCGGCCGCGGTCACAGCAGAGCTCGTCCTAAATGTACGACGTACGGCAGCCCTCAGCTGTCCGGCAGCGAGGAATTCAGTCTGGACTCAGTGGAGGTCTGGATGGTCGGGAAACCTCCAGAACCTGAGGTTAGCGCTAAGCTAACATGCTAGCCGCTAAGCTAACATGCTAGCCACTGTATTTATAATCGATTTCTTGCTTACTATTACTCTAATCACCAACTTCTGATAATCAATTACTCCATTTAATCATTTTTATGAATTTATAAACCTGATAAAGAAGCTAAGCTAACATGCTAGCGCTAAGCTAACACGTTAGCCGCTGAGCTAATATCAATCAACCTGATATAACCTGTTTTTGTGTATTCGTTGTGCTGCAGGGGGATGAAGCTGAAGGGAAGAGGAGTGTTCTGGACTCGGACCCGGAGGTCCAGGCCCTGATGGAGATGACGGGGAAAACCCTCCACAGTCAGGGTCTCAGGGAGCCCGAGGAGGACCAGGACCCATGAGAACTCAGACCAGAACCCCCAGAACCCTCAGAACCCTCAGAACCCTCAGAACCTCCAGAACCAGAATCTGGTTCATCTCAGAACAACATGAACCAGACTGGAGGTGGATTTAATGTCTGGAACACACTAATGACAGCTGTCAATCAATCAATCATCAATCAATCATCAATTAATCATCAATCAATCATCAATCATCAATCAATCATCAATCAAATGCTGCTTTTTTATTTTTTCTCCATCTTCAACATTAGAAGCTGAAACTGATCAACTAATCAGATTATTATTGATTAATTCATGACATGATATAATCATTAATTGATTAGAATAATTGGTGATTAATGTGATAAACTAATTAATTAATTAACAGCATCACAGTCAAAAACATGTAAATCAAAGTGAATGAACCAGTTAATGTTTCATTAAAAGTTTAAAGTTGATGAATTAATATTATTATTTAAAACCAACTAAAGAAAATGTTTTTAATTCAATTAAATCAATAAATAATAGTTTAATACGAGGAATTCAATTTAATTAATTCTAGAAAATAAACAAATAAACAACAACATGTAAAATCCTTTAATGAGTTAATTCTACATTTATTAAATTAACTGAATTAAATTATTAACTGGATGTGGATTTAATATTTTTATTTGATTTATTATCACTGGCTGGATATAATTAAAATAATTATAACTAATAATTATTATAATTCTAATAATTATAATAATTATAATTTTAAAAATCCCAATAACTATAATAATTCGAATATTTCTAATAATATTAATTATTATTAATAATTGTAATAATTATAATAATTCTGATATTTATATTAATTATTATTAATTATTATAATAATTCTAATATTAATTATATTAATTATAATAATTCTGAGGCTGTTTCCTGTTGATTCTGTTTTTATTCAGTTTTATTTGTTTATATTTTGAGGATTTATTTTGTTCAGGTTTTTATTCTTTTATCATTAAATGATATTTATTTGTGTTTTTATTGTTTTATTTTATCTAATTAACAACGAACCTGTTTAATTTCATTTAACTCATATTTATTGTATATTTCAGTAAATCTGTGATATAATGTTTATAAATCAGCTGATAATTAAAAATGATGGAAAATGAGTTTATTGTGTGTGTGTGTGTGTGTGTGTGTGTGTGTGTGTGTGTGTGTGTGTGTGTGTGTGTGTGTGTGTGTGTGTGTGTGTGTGTGTGTGTGTGTGTGTGTGTGTGTGTCATCAGTCTGACTATAATGTAAAAAATGATGTTAATAAATGTAAATTTAAATATTAAATAGAACTGATTGAATTATTTGATTCCATTAACTGTGTGTGTATATATATATATATATATATATAGTGTTATAACTGTTGCTGCTAAAACAGTGTTAGCAGCAGTTTTAACAGTAGTGTTAGCATCAGCAGTGTTAGCAGCAGCATCAGGTGTAAAGTGCAGGTGCAGCAGTTTTAATTAGTAGCAGTAGTGTTAGCAGTAGCAGCATGGTGTTAGCAGCAGCATTAGTATCAGTGTGTCTCTACTGCAGCAGTTTGCAGTGTTAGCAGCAGCAACATGGTGTTAACAGCAGCAGCATGGTGTTAGCAGCAGCATTAGTATCAGTGTGTCTCTCCTGCAGCAGTTTGCAGTGTTAGCAGCAGCAGCATGGTGTTAGCAGCAGCATTAGTATCAGTGTGTCTCTCCTGCAGCAGTTTGCAGTGTTAGCAGCAGCAGCATGGTGTTAGCAGCAGCATTAGTATCAGTGTGTCTCTCCTGCAGCAGTTTGCAGTGTTAGCAGCAGCAGCATGGTGTTAGCAGCAGCATTAGTATCAGTGTGTCTCTCCTGCAGCAGTTTGCAGTGTTAGCAGCAGCAGCATGCTGTTAGCAGCAGCAGCATGGTGTTAGCAGCAGCAGCATGGTGTTAGCAGCAGCATTAGTATCAGTGTGTCTCTCCTGCAGCAGTTTGCAGTGTTAGCAGCAGCAGCAGCATGGTGTTAGCAGCAGCATTAGTATCAGTGTGTCTCTCCTGCAGCAGTTTGCAGTGTTAGCAGCAGCAGCAGCATGGTGTTAGCAGCAGCATTAGTATCAGTGTGTCTCTCCTGCAGCAGTTTGCAGTGTTAGCAGCAGCAGCAGCATGGTGTTAGCAGCAGCAGCATGGTGTTAGCAGCAGCATTAGTATCAGTGTGTCTCTCCTGCAGCAGTTTGCAGCATGGTGTTAGCAGCAGCAGCATGGTGTTAGCAGCAGCATTAGTATCAGTGTGTCTCTCCTGCAGCAGTTTGCAGTGTTAGCAGCAGCAGCAGCATGGTGTTAGCAGCAGCAGCATGGTGTTAGCAGCAGCATTAGTATCAGTGTGTCTCTCCTGCAGCAGTTTGCAGTGTTAGCAGCAGCAGCAGCATGGTGTTAGCAGCAGCATTAGTATCAGTGTGTCTCTCCTGCAGCAGTTTGCAGTGTTAGCAGCAGCAGCATGCTGTTAGCAGCAGCAGCATGGTGTTAGCAGCAGCAGCATGGTGTTAGCAGCAGCATTAGTATCAGTGTGTCTCTCCTGCAGCAGTTTGCAGCATGGTGTTAGCAGCAGCAGCATGGTGTTAGCAGCAGCATTAGTATCAGTGTGTCTCTCCTGCAGCAGTTTGCAGTGTTAGCAGCAGCAGCATGGTGTTAGCAGCAGCATTAGTATCAGTGTGTCTCTCCTGCAGCAGTTTGCAGTGTTAGCAGCAGCAGCATGCTGTTAGCAGCAGCAGCATGGTGTTAGCAGCAGCAGCATGGTGTTAGCAGCAGCATTAGTATCAGTGTGTCTCTCCTGCAGCAGTTTGCAGTGTTAGCAGCAGCAGCAGCATGGTGTTAGCAGCAGCATTAGTATCAGTGTGTCTCTCCTGCAGCAGTTTGCAGTGTTAGCAGCAGCAGCAGCATGGTGTTAGCAGCAGCATTAGTATCAGTGTGTCTCTCCTGCAGCAGTTTGCAGTGTTAGCAGCAGCAGCAGCATGGTGTTAGCAGCAGCAGCATGGTGTTAGCAGCAGCATTAGTATCAGTGTGTCTCTCCTGCAGCAGTTTGCAGCATGGTGTTAGCAGCAGCAGCATGGTGTTAGCAGCAGCATTAGTATCAGTGTGTCTCTCCTGCAGCAGTTTGCAGTGTTAGCAGCAGCAGCAGCAGCATGGTGTTAGCAGCAGCAGCATGGTGTTAGCAGCAGCATTAGTATCAGTGTGTCTCTCCTGCAGCAGTTTGCAGTGTTAGCAGCAGCAGCAGCATGGTGTTAGCAGCAGCATTAGTATCAGTGTGTCTCTCCTGCAGCAGTTTGCAGTGTTAGCAGCAGCAGCATGGTGTTAGCAGCAGCAGCATGGTGTTAGCAGCAGCAGCATGGTGTTAGCAGCAGCATTAGTATCAGTGTGTCTCTCCTGCAGCAGTTTGCAGCATGGTGTTAGCAGCAGCAGCATGGTGTTAGCAGCAGCATTAGTATCAGTGTGTCTCTCCTGCAGCAGTTTGCAGTGTTAGCAGCAGCAGCAGCATGGTGTTAGCAGCAGCATTAGTATCAGTGTGTCTCTCCTGCAGCAGTTTGCAGTGTTAGCAGCAGCAGCAGCATGGTGTTAGCAGCAGCATTAGTATCAGTGTGTCTCTCCTGCAGCAGTTTGCAGTGTTAGCAGCAGCAGCATGGTGTTAGCAGCAGCATTAGTATCAGTGTGTCTCTCCTGCAGCAGTTTGCAGTGTTAGCAGCAGCAGCATGGTGTTAGCAGCAGCAGCATGGTGTTAGCAGCAGCAGCATGGTGTTAGCAGCAGCATTAGTATCAGTGTGTCTCTCCTGCAGCAGTTTGCAGTGTTAGCAGCAGCAGCAGCATGGTGTTAGCAGCAGCATTAGTATCAGTGTGTCTCTCCTGCAGCAGTTTGCAGTGTTAGCAGCAGCAGCATGGTGTTAGCAGCAGCATTAGTATCAGTGTGTCTCTCCTGCAGCAGTTTGCAGTGTTAGCAGCAGCAGCAGCATGGTGTTAGCAGCAGCATTAGTATCAGTGTGTCTCTCCTGCAGCAGTTTGCAGTGTTAGCAGCAGCAGCAGCATGGTGTTAGCAGCAGCATTAGTATCAGTGTGTCTCTCCTGCAGCAGTTTGCAGTGTTAGCAGCAGCAGCATGGTGTTAGCAGCAGCATTAGTATCAGTGTGTCTCTCCTGCAGCAGTTTGCAGTGTTAGCAGCAGCAGCATGGTGTTAGCAGCAGCAGCATGGTGTTAGCAGCAGCAGCATGGTGTTAGCAGCAGCATTAGTATCAGTGTGTCTCTCCTGCAGCAGTTTGCAGTGTTAGCAGCAGCAGCAGCATGGTGTTAGCAGCAGCATTAGTATCAGTGTGTCTCTCCTGCAGCAGTTTGCAGTGTTAGCAGCAGCAGCAGCATGGTGTTAGCAGCAGCATTAGTATCAGTGTGTCTCTCCTGCAGCAGTTTGCAGTGTTAGCAGCAGCAGCAGCATGGTGTTAGCAGCAGCATTAGTATCAGTGTGTCTCTCCTGCAGCAGTTTGCAGTGTTAGCAGCAGCAGCATGGTGTTAGCAGCAGCAGCATGGTGTTAGCAGCAGCATTAGTATCAGTGTGTCTCTCCTGCAGCAGTTTGCATAGATACCGGCCTGACTTCCGGCCTCTTCTCTGTTTTTTGCGCACTTTTACTTCCTCGTGCGGCAGATAGAGGAACTAACCAACCCTCCGCTGTTCTGCGGCTCGTCTCATTGTCAACATCCGCATCCTCTCACTTCATTTCACAACTTTTACAGGATGATTTGAGAGAAAACGGCGCAAATTCACCGCAACGAACAGCGATTCACGCACCAGGTGAGTTCACTTTGACCTAAAACTCCAGGAATCTGCGACAGGTGCAAACTTTCTGCGTCAAAGCAGAAATCCGCACCTTTTACCGTTTAACGAGGCTGAAGATGCGCAGAAACACGCACGACTGCAGCTCCACGCACGCGCTGCGTGCGGGTTTTACATGTAGATATTTATTATAAAACCGTTTTTATTAAAAAAACACGCAAATAAACAGAAGGCTTTTATTTTGAAAAGAAAAACAAGGTGAAACCAGTGAAAAGTAACGAAGTACTTTTACTCGAGTACAGTTTTTATACTTTAAACTACATTTAGATGAGGATTTAATATAAAATGTCTTTTTTTAAATAAATTGATTAATTTCTGATAAAAGTTGTGACATAAATAGTTTAATAAACTCATAACTTTATATAAATATAATAATAATAATAATATAATTTACTCAAACTGGCTCCACGTGATGAAATAAAACAGTAAAATACTGTGAATATGAGTATTTATGAGTATTTAGTGATTAAAGTAGTAGAATAATATAAAATACTAGAATAATAATAATACTTTTAATACTTTTTACTACGTGTTGCTGCTAAAACTGCAGTACTTTTATTTTAGCTTCACATTCAGAGATTATACTTTAATATAAATATAAAATTATAATATAATATATTAATATATCTACATTTTAACAGGTTTTAGCTCCTAAATAAAAATAATATCAACTTTAAAATATTAAATGACAGGAGAATAAATATTATTATTATATTATTATTATTATTATTATTATTATTATTATTATTATTATTATTATTATTATTATTATTATTATTATATTGTTATTATTATTATTATATTATATTATTATATTATTATTATTATTATTATATTATTATTATTATTATTATTATTATTATTATTATTATTATTATTATTATTATTATATTGTTATTATTATTATTATTATATTATTATTATTATTATTATTATTATATTATTATTATTATTATTATTATTATTATTATTATTATTATTATATTATTATTATTATTATATTATTATTATTATATTATTATTATTTTAAGATGTTTTTTATTTACATCCACATAAATTCAGTATAAATATAAAGTTCTGAATTATTCTACATTATTATTAGTTTTACTTTTGATGAAAAATGCTTCATTGAATTCTGTGAATTTATGATTAAAATAAAGTGTAAATTTGTCGTTTTATTAAAGTTTATTAAAGTTTATTAAAGTCAAAGATGAAAACCAGGTTTTATTTATTTAATTATTTAATGTTTAATCTAAACTTAAATACGTCATTCTACGTCTTATTTTACTAAAATTAATTATATTATAGTTTAATTTCTACATATTTAAGTTAAATTCAATCTAATTAAAACTTTCAGCTGTTTTAGCAAATATAAAATATAAATTATATTATAAATAGTTTATTCTTTACTTTTAATTGAGTTAAATCAACTTATTTTCAGCTCATTTTAGAATAAATTAAAAACATTAAAATCGATGAAATAAACCAGAGAAACAGAATAAAAATAAGAATTAATGGTTAATTAGTTAAAGATTAACAGCTAAATGGTGCTGTGATCATAGAAATGATTATATATATATATATATATATATATATATATATATATATATATATATATATATATATATATATCATAAAACTAGGTATAAAACTAAACTAAAACTAAACAGAAACATCAATAAATAAATGAGTGAGTTTCATTTTCAGTGTAATAAAAGTCATTTTCATTGTTTTTGTGCAGTGAAACAGCTTCATGGTAAAAATATCACTAAACCACATTAATGTTATTTAATTAATGAATTAATGGTTTTATTCTAATTAAACTGTTTGAAACTAAAGATTTAGATTTGAAATAATTAGAATGATTTGATGGAATTGATGTTGAAAAATTACATGATTCACTGATTTTAATGTGATGTAAATAAATAAATGAATAAATGAATAAATGAATAAATTAATACATGAATAAATTAATAAACGACATTAAAACTGGTAAATTAGAGAATTTATAGAGAAACAGATTATTAATGTGAATGGTGTAATGTAGACCAGTATTCTATAGACCAGTACTCTGTAGACCAGTACTCTGTAGACCAGTACTCTGTAGACCAGTATTGTGTAGACCAGTATTCTGTAGACCAGTATTGTGTAGACCAGTATTCTGTAGACCAGTATTGTGTAGACCAGTATTCTGTAGACCAGTATTGTGTAGACCAGTATTCTGTAGACCAGTATTGTGTAGACCAGTATTCTGTAGACCAGTATTGTGTAGACCAGTATTGTGTAGACCAGTATTCTATAGACCAGTATTCTGTAGACCAGTATTGTGTAGACCAGTATTCTGTAGACCAGTATTGTATAGTCCAGTATTTCATAGACCAGTATTGTGTAGACCAGTATTCTGTAGACCAGTATTCTATAGACCAGTATTCTGTAGACCAGTATTGTGTAGACCAGTATTCTGTAGACCAGTATTCTATAGACCAGTATTCTGTAGACCAGTATTGTGTAGACCAGTATTCTGTAGACCAGTATTCTATAGACCAGTATTCTGTAGACCAGTATTGTGTAGACCAGTATTCTGTAGACCAGTATTGTATAGTCCAGTATTTCATAGACCAGTACTGTGTAGACCTCTATAGTCCAGTATTGTATAGTCCAGTATTTCATAGACCAGTACTGTGTAGACCAGTATTGTGTAGACCAGTATTCTGTAGACCAGTATTTCATAGACCAGTATTGTGTAGACCAGTATTTCATAGACCAGTACTGTGTAGACCAGTATTTCATAGACCAGTACTGTGTAGACCTCTATAGTCCAGGGACCAGAATGAGGAAGTCCATCCTCCAGATCCTCCAGGTTCAGTCTGGAACCAGGAAACGTTGATGATTAACTTCATTTATTGACACTTTGATGTTTCAGGGAATTTAAATAAATTCAGATCAGAAAAAAAATCATTTTCCGTTTGGATCCATCACGACTTTATTATATATTATAATACATATATGTGTATATATATATATATATATATATATATATATATATATATATATATATATATATATATATATATATATATATATATATATATATATATATATATATATATATATATATATATCATTATATCATTATAACAACATGTTTAATTCCTGTTTAATTCCTGTTTAATTCCTGTTTAATTCCTGTTTAATTCCAGTTTAATTCCAGTTTAATTCCAGTTTAATTCCAGTTTAATTCCTGTTTAATTCCTGTTTAATTCCTGTTTAATTCCTGTTTAATTCATGTTTAATTCCTGTGTTTTTGGTGTATTTGTTGACGTTTCCATTCCCGTTCCACAGAAGTCATTCTTCCCTGTGGCAGCGTTTTATTTCCATGTCGTTGATCATTTGCAAGTAAAATCCTGGTCTGCAGGTTTAGAACCAGAGAAAAGAAAGGAATAATTAAACGAGTCAGGATCAGCAGCTAAAACAACAACAAACATTCTACTGGATTAAAACTAAACCTTTCATGGTTCAGGCTGTGGAGGACAGGTGCATCATGGGAAATGTAGGAAAGCAGCTTGTGTTTGTATTAGAGCTGCAGCCATTAATCAATGAATCGATCAGTTACCAGTTAATACATTAATCAGCAACTATTATTCATCATCTATTCATAGATTTGAGTCATTTTAAAGAAAGAAAACGTCCAAATTCTCTGGTTCCAGCTTCTAAAACCTGATTATTTGTTGTTTTTTAGATGATTAATCAACTAATCATTACAGCTCTACTCATAATAATCAATTAGAAA
>CM060465.1:36383098-36428098 GCA_030544235.1 Lepturacanthus savala | reverse complement strand
TACTACTAGAAGTACTACTGATACTGCAGTACTACTACTAGAAGTACTACAAATACTGCAGTACTACTACTAGAAGTACTACTGATACTGCAGTACTACTACTAGAAGTACTACTGATACTGCAGTACTTTACTACAGCTACTACAAATACTGCAGTACTACTACTAGAAGTACTACTGATACTGCAGTACTACTACTAGAACTACTACTGATACTGCAGTACTACTAGAAGTACTACTGATACTGCAGTACTTTACTACAGCTACTACAAATACTGCAGTACTACTACTAGAAGTACTACTGATACTGCAGTACTACTACTAGAAGTACTACTGATACTGCAGTACTTTACTACAGCTACTACAAATACTGCAGTACTACTACTAGAAGTACTACTGATACTGCAGTACTACTACTAGAAGTACTACTGATACTGCAGTACTACTACTAGAACTACTAATGATACTGCAGTACTACTACTAGAAGTACTACTGATACTGCAGTACTTTACTACAGCTACTACAAATACTGCAGTACTACTACTAGAAGTACTACTGATACTGCAGTACTACTACTAGAACTACTACTGATACTGCAGTACTACTAGAAGTACTACTGATACTGCAGTACTTTACTACAGCTACTACAAATACTGCAGTACTACTACTAGAAGTACTACTGATACTGCAGTACTACTACTAGAAGTACTACTGATACTGCAGTACTACTACTAGAAGTACTACTGATACTGCAGTACTTTACTACAGCTACTACAAATACTGCAGTACTACTACTAGAAGTACTACTGATACTGCAGTATCAGTAGTACTTCTAGTAAAGTACTTCAACTACTACTGATACTGATAGAGATTTTCCAGATTTAATATCTTTTATAGCAGGAAAACTGAAAAATGATGTGGTTAACGTTGTAGTTAATGTGGTTAAGGCTGTGATTAACGTGGTTAACGTCGTGGTTAACGTCGTGATGATGTCATGGTTAACGTTGTGATGACGTCGTGGTTAACGTTGTGATGACGTCGTGGTTAACATTGTGATGACGTCGTGGTTAATGTTGTGATGACGTCGTGGTTAACGTTGTGATGACGTCGTGGTTAATGTTGTGATGACGTCGTGGTTAACGTTGTGATGACGTCGTGGTTAATGTTGTGATGACGTCGTGGTTAATGTTGTGATGACGTCGTGGTTAAAGTCGTGGTTAACGTTGTGATGACGTCGTGGTTAACGTTGTGATGACGTCGTGGTTAACGTTGTGATGACGTCATGGTTAATGTTGTGATGACGTCGTGGTTAACGTTGTGATGACGTCGTGGTTAACGTTGTGATGACGTCATGGTTAACGTTGTGATGACGTCGTGGTTAAAGTCGTGGTTAACGTCGTGATGACGTTGTGGTTAACGTTGTGATGACGTTGTGGTTAACATTGTGATGACGTTGTGGTTAATGTCGTGGTTAACGTTGTGATGACGTCGTGGTTAATGTTGTGATGACGTTGTGGTTAACATTGTGATGACGTTGTGGTTAATGTCGTGGTTAACGTTGTGATGACGTCGTGGTTAACGTTGTGATGACGTTGTGGTTAACATTGTGATGACGTTGTGGTTAATGTCGTGGTTAACGTTGTGATGACGTCGTGGTTAACGTCGTGGTTAACGTTGTGATGACGTTGTGGTTAACGTCGTGGTTAACGTTGTGTTTAACGTTATGATGACGTCGTGGTTAATGTTGTGATGACGTTGTGGTTAACGTTGTGTTTAACGTTATGATGACGTCGTGGTTAATGTTGTGATGACGTCGTGGTTAATGTTGTGATGACGTCGTGGTTAATGTTGTGATGACGTCGTGGTTAATGTTGTGATGACGTCGTGGTTAACGTTGTGATGACGTCGTGGTTAACGTTGTGTTTAACGTTTCGTTTATCATCGTGGTTAAGGTCCAACAGGAAGTCGGCCATTTTGAATTGATAGATACTATTGTTACTCGGTGGCATCTCCAGACTTTGATCATGCAAAGTTAATTAAATCGGTGAGTTTTCTCTTTAAAAGGGGGCGTGGCCAAATCCCTGTCAGTCGCCATCAAACAGGAAGTCGTCCATGGATTCTACTAATGAAGGTCCTTATTACTGGTTCTGGTGGTTCCTGGACCAGGACCAGGACCAGGACCCTGGTCTGTCGTCGATGACGATGTCGTTCTCTCGTCTTTTCTCAGCTGCAGCGATGGCGAACTGGGCTCCTCAGGGCGAGATGACGGAGTACAGGAAGAGCACCATCAAACGGGACATGGAGATGGGCGTGGTGATGACGGTGTTCCGGCAGAAGGCCGAGAGGCTGACGGTGCAGGTCATCATGGAGACCAGGCAGGTGGCCTGGACCAGGACCGCCGACAAGACCGACGGCGTCCGTGAGTCGATACCAAGCATCGATTAGTCGATTCGTTGTGTTTCTACATGGTAGTTATGGATTTAAACAGAACAGAAGCAACAACAAAGGACTTGATGCAGGAAACTGAATGTTTGCAACAGGTTTTTACAGCAGAAATAATGAAAGTGAACTCATCAACATCATCATCACTCAGTCACTTCCAGGGTTAAAGTCTGTCGTTTGGTATGAAAACGTAAAATGAGTCTGTTGTTTAGTTTATTTCGAGCAGGAAGCTGCAGCTACTTCTATTTATTCACAGCGTCATGTGACACAGTTTGAACTCACTACGTTATGTAATCAGGCGGAAATCAGCCTCAGTGCTGTTGTGTAAGATTTAGAAGAAGAAAAGAAAAGAAAAGAAAAGAAAAGAAAAGTTCCAGTGATGAACAGACGTGAACGTTACAACAGATCAACAATAAACAGAGAGAAGGTTTAGAGTCAAACTATTAAACCATTAAAACACATTATTAAACCATTAAAACCAGTATTCCATAGTATTTACCCTCTTTAATACGTTTCTATTGTTATTCTGTGCTGTTTTAATGTTTATTAGTTTAATGTATTAATGTTGTGTTGCAGCATCTGTCACTGTTTTATAAATTAAAGGAATATTTCATCTTAAAACAGAGAATAAACAGAAAATCCACCTCCTCCAGGTTGATAATGTCAGATTTGTTGTTTCCAGTGGATCTGTTTGAGATCAGAGAGATTCGACCAGGAAGAAACTCCAAAGACTTCGAGAGATTTAAAGACGGAAAACAGGACAAACACGACGAGAACAGCTGCTTCACCGTCTTCTACGGGTCACAGTTCGTCCTCAACACTCTGAGTCTGGGAGGTAATTATAATAATAATAATAATAAATATTATATTTATTCTAATAATAATAATAATAATAAATATTATATTTATTATAATAATAATAATAATAATAATAAATATTATATTTATTATAATAATAATAATAATAATAATAAATATTATATTTATTATGATAATAATAATAATACTATTTATAATAATTATAATAATAATAATAAATATTATATTTATTATAATAATAATTATTATTATATTTATAATAATTATTATAATATTTATAATAATAATAATAATTATTATAATAATTATTATTATATTTATTATAATAATAATTATTATTATATGTATAATAATTATTATTACATTTATTATAATAATAATAATTATCATATTTATTGTAATAATAATAAATATTATATTTATTATAATAATAATAATAATTATTATTATTATATTTATAATAATAATAATAATTATTATTATTATATTTATTATAATACTAATATTTATAATAATAATAATAATATTTATAATAATAATAATAATGTTTTCTACTGCTTCTGTGTTATTTCGTGTTATTGATCCGTTCATGTTCATATTTTAGTCGATGGTTCAAAGATTGAAGGATGTTGATTTTCTAAAACCTGTAAACTGGACAATTTTTATTTGAATTCAATATTTTAACAGGAACAAAATCAGCATTTTATTGCTTCTATTGTTATAGACATCCACAGTCTGTAATTACACATAAACTGATTAAACTGTTAAAAATAATTAACTGATAAAAATAATCACATCATCAGCAAACGTTGATGTGAACATCAAACTTACAGCTTATTATTATTTAATTTTAAATATTTTTAAGGGTTTTAATGACAGTTGGTCATTAAATCATTTGGTGATAATATAGATTCATTTGAATAATTTAAATATTTATTTTTATTTTATATTCATAATTATTCACTGTGTTTTTTTCTGGTTTGCAGCTGATTCTGTGGAGGAGGCTCAGAAATGGCTGATAGGACTGGAACTGTTGAGACAAGAGACACTGACGGCGTCTACTCCAGTTCTAATAGAGAGGTAACACACACACACACACACACACACACACACACACACACACAGACACACACTCACACACACACACACACACACACACACACACACACACACACACACACACACACACTCACTCACGTGTGTTATTTTTCTATTTTTCCTGCAGTTGGCTGAGGAAACAGATGTATTCAATCAATCAGACTAAAACCAACAGGTTGGCTGTTTCTGTGTTTCTCTACTTGTTTTCCTGACTCTAAACATCAGTTATTCGTATTATAGAGTTTTATAATTGTATAACTTTAATCTGTTTATTCTCAGCATGTCCATGAAGGAGTTGAAGGCTCTATTGACTCTACTGAACTACAAAGTCCCAAGCAGTCGGACCCTCAAAGACAGATTCCAGGTGCAGGTTTCCCTCATTGATGTTTAGATTATTAGTATTTTATTATTAGCAACACAACTATATTACAGTTAAACAACCTCTGCCTTCAAATATAACTAATGAAAGTGTATAGAAGTCAATGAAACATATAAATATATATATTAAACATAGAAATACAGCAGTGTAAGTAAGAGAATTCATTGTCTTAAAACATTTACGACGATTTTCATGAATTTTTTTGACAGTGATTAACAGAAAAAAGGTTTTTAATGTCAAGATGAAAACACATTTACATTAAATACAAATATAAACTACACACACACACACACACACACACACACACACACACATATAGTTTATATTAGTATTAGCAGCATGAAAGGAATGTTTTTGCCCTAAAGGATCATGTATGGGGGAAATAAACGAGGACCCAGTATTGAACCTTGAGGTTCTCCAAACCTAAGATTTATCAATGAAGAGACGCTGTAACTTCATTATTACAGAATAAACTATGACATATATGTTCCTGTATTTAAAGTGTGTGAAATCCTCTTTTCTAATGATTCAATAATCAAAAAGTTGAGTTAAAACTAAATTCTGTGATAAAAAAATGAGATAAAACAAAAAATCCAGTCTTGTTGTTCTGAAAGTCTGATTTAGTTTTTTTTATTTAAATTTTTTAAACAGGAAGTTGGAGCAAAGAAAGATCGACTGGACTATGAACAGTTTCATAAATTGTACAACCTCATCATGTTTGAACAGAAAGAGGTGAGAAAGAATCCGTCACATCACATCAACTGTTTTTATTCCAACGTTTTTAATGATGATTGTTTGTCTTTAACTCAGATCCTTGATGAATTCAAAAGGGAATCGTGTGCTTTTATTCTGGGGTCAGTTCCTGTTTCTCTGTCTTTTCTGATATTTGAGTACAGACGAGTCTTTATGAGCAGTTTTTATATTGAAGAGAATTATTATTCTTCTTATTTCTAATTGAAATTAATCATTTTTACCCTTTTTTCTTATGAGACAAAAGTTAAGAGAATTAAAGTCAGAATTCTAAATTTAAACTTAAATAAATGTTAAGAAAATATAATTTAAAGTAGAATTATGTCTTTTTTTCAAATACTTCTACTTTTCATATGAGGAAAAAAGTCAAACAGATTTCTAATTTTAATAATTAATAATTCTGACAAAAATGATAATATTTTAAGTCAGAATTCAGATTTTTTTTTCTCATATTCTGGAATTAAAGTTAGAATTTTGTCTTTTTTTCACAGAAATCTGTCTTTTTTATAGAATGAATTAAAAAATAAACTGGTTAAGGCAAAATAAAATATATGATTTAATTGTAAATTCCAAAGCGTGAACTTTGTCTCCTCCTCCTCAGAAACACAGATAAACCTGATGCGTCGGCTGTGATGCTCCATGATTTCCAGCGATTTCTCATCTACCAGCAGAAGGTGAAAAAGATAAAAACACAAGAAAAACTGATTCTGAACCAATAATCTATCGAAGTTAATAACCACCTGGTTATTAGCAATAATTATTAATTAGCCAAGATACGGATCAGAGGAATGTATAAATAAACGAGGACCCAGTATTGATCCTTGAGGTTCTCCAAACCTCAGATTCATCAATGAAGAGACAACTTCACTTCATTATTACAGAATAAACTATGACACATGTTCTTGTGATTGAATTGTGTGAATCAATAATCAATAATAACACGTCTCTCCCCTCAGGAATCATGGGCCAATGATGATAATCAGGTCAGAGAACTGATGACGACCTTCATCGACGACACCATGAGAAAAACCAACGACCCTGTGTTCACAGTCAGCGAGGTAATATAAGTATATACGATCGTTGATTAATATATCAATTACTGAAACTATTAATTGATCAGTAGTCTGGTTCATTAAATGGTGTAAAAATTGAAGATTCAACCTAAAATTTTCTTTTTTTGTCCAAAGACATAAACTGATTAAACTGTTAAAAGAATAATCACATCATCAACGTGTTGATGTGAACATCAAACTTACACCTTATTATTATTTGATTTTAAATATTAAAATAAATATTTAAATATTAAATAATATAGTGTTTTAAAGACAGTTTTGGTCTGTGAACAGCAACATGTGATGGAGGTTTTTATATTTTCAAAATAAATATATTCATCTTTCTTTCTCATCACTAGTTCCTCAGCTTCCTGTTTTCAAAAGAAAACTCGATATGGGACGAGAAGTTTTCAGAGATCAGTCACTTGGACATGAACAACCCACTGTCTCACTACTGGATCAACTCCTCTCACAACACGTCAGTATACGCGTTATATATATATATATATTATATATATATACACTATATATACACTATATATACTATATATACACTATATATATACACTATATATACACTATATATATACTATATATACACTATATATATACACTATATATACACTATATATATACTATATATACACTATATATATACACTATATATATACTATATATACACTATATATATACACTATATATACACTATATATATACACTATATATACACTATATATACTATATATACACTATATATACTATATATATACACTATATATACACTATATATACTATATATATACACTATATATATACACTATATATACACTATATATATACACTATATATATACTATATATACACTATATATACTATATATATACACTATATATACACTATATATACTATATATATACACTATATATATACACTATATATACACTATATATACTATATATATATATATATATACACTATATATACTATATATATACACTATATATACTATATATATACACTATATATACACTACATACACACACATAAACTCTGTATATATATACTGGATGTGTGTTTATTTGCAGCTATCTGACTGGTGATCAGCTCCGGAGTGAATCCTCCACTGAGGCCTATGTTCGTTGTCTGAGACTCGGCTGTCGCTGCGTTGAACGTCAGTATAAAAATATAAGAGATTTATAACCTGGTTTATATAGTTTATAACATGGTTTATTTATAAATAACCTGGTTTATATAGTAAATAACCTGGTTTATATAGTTTATAACATGGTTTATTTATAAATAACCTGGTTTATATAGTTTATAACCTGGTTTATATAGTAAATAACCTGGTTTATTTATAAATAACCTGGTTTATTTATAAATAACCTGGTTTATTTAGTAAATAACATGGTTTATTTAGTAAATAACATGGTTTATTTAGTTTATAACCTGGTTTATTTAGTTTATAACATGGTTTATTAGTTTATAACAAGGTTTATTTAGTTTATAACCTGGTTTATTTAGTTTATAACCTGGTTAATTTAGTTTATAACCCGGTTTATTTAGTTTATAACCTGGTTAATTTAGTTTATAACCTGGTTTATTTAGTTTATAACAAGGTTTATTTAGTTTATAACCTGGTTTATTTAGTTTATAACATGGTTTATTAGTTTATAACAAGGTTTATTTAGTTTATAACCTGGTTTATTTAGTTTATAACAAGGTTTATTTAGTTTATAACATGGTTTATTAGTTTATAACAAGGTTTATTTAGTTTATAACCTGGTTTATTTAGTTTATAACCTGGTTAATTTAGTTTATAACCCGGTTTATTTAGTTTATAACCTGGTTTATTTAGTTTATAACCTGGTTTATTTAGTTTATAACAAGGTTTATTTAGTTTATAACCTGGTTTATTTATAAATAACATGGTTTATTTAGTTTATAACCTGGTTTATTCGTTTATAACAAGGTTTATTAGTTTATAACAAGGTTTATTTAGTTTATAACCTGGTTTATTTAGTTTATAACCTGGTTTATTAGTTTATAACCTGGTTTATTAGTTTATAACCTGGTTTATTTATAACTAACCTGGTTTATTAGTTTATAACCTGGTTTATATAGTTTATAACCTGGTTTATTTAGTTTATAACAAGGTTTATTTCATGATTAACAGGTTTTGGCTGTGATCTCCGGTTGATTCTGGAGCTTCATAGTGAAAACAAGAGTTCATGACTTTTATTGTGAAATGGTTCAGACATGTCTTTTATTGTGAAGTTGTTCAGTATTCTGGTTCTGATTCTGTTGGACCAGTGGACTGCTGGGAGGTCTATGGTGAGCCCATGATCTACCACGGCTGGACCAGGACCACCAAGATCAAGTTCAGGGACGTGGTTGAAGCCATCAACGAACACGCCTTCGTTACCTCAGAGTAAGAATCACACGTTTATAGACTCAGAAACATCCAAACTAATCAATTAATGAAATCTTCAGGTTCATATATTAACAATAAAGCTGCAACAATTAGTCAATTAATCAATATTGAGTCATTTTGATAATATGGGACACACTAATTTTGCTATTTAAATAGGTTTGGAGTACCTCAAGGATCAACACTGGGTCCTCGTTTATTTCCCGTTATATATCTTAAATCACTGAATTTGACAGCTTCACTTACTTTTCATATGAATAGTTTTAAATTATTTAATGAATATACTTTAAAAGCCTTAAAAACATACATTGATATTTTCTCAAACAACAACAATCACGTCTCTAAAGTTTCTTCTTGTGCTGCCGAAGCTACAAATCTGAAATTTTGAGCTTTAGAAAAATGAAATAAAGTCTGAATTCTCTGCCAATTAGAACTTAGTCAATTAACCAATTAGTTTCATTAGTTCTTTCCCCTGATATTCTCCAGGTTCCCGGTGATTCTGTCCATAGAGGAACACTGTCTGGTGGAGCAGCAGCGTAAAATGGCGGCCATCTTTAAAGAGGTGTTCGGGGACAAGCTGCTGATTTATCCCGTGGAGCAGATGGCCGAGCAGCTCCCATCCCCCACGCAGCTGAAGGGCAAGATCATCATCAAGGTGAGTTCAACCCAGCGGCTTCATCAGGGAAACAGGATTCTATGGCGTTGACCCCAGACGTGACCTTTAGTCAACGAGATGCTAAACCAGCAGATTCTATCAAATGTTATTTACACGCAAAACAAACTTCAGAATAAAAGACTGTGACAGTAAGATCAGAGTCAGTGATGCTCACATGTCACATGTCCATCAGCAATAGGGATATCCTGGTCATGTGACCTCATAAAAAGCATCTCTGCTGTGGTTGTTGCAGCATAAGAAGCTGAGTATGGAGGGAGGAGGAATCACCAAAGACTTCAGGAAGGGACAGAAGAGTGGAGATCTGGAGATGTGGGACCCTGTGGACGAGGTAGGACACTTACATTACATTATATTATATTAAAATATATTAAATTATATTATTTAAACTCTGTCCACACATCACTTCATTGTCTAATTAACCAACTTTCAATACAATTACTTTATTTTTTATACAATAAAATTAATTATTTATTTTACAATTAACACATTTTAGTCTAATTTTAATCAAATAAATTCAAATTATTTGAGTCTAGTTTTAGTCAAAGAATATTTTAGTATTTAGTGTTTTAGATGTGATTAGTTTATGGTTTCCATGGTGATTGATTAGTTTATGGTTTCCATGGTGACTTGATTAGTTTATGGTTTCCATGGTGACTTGATTAGTTTATGGTTTCCATGGTGATTGATTAGTTCATAGTTTCCATGGTGAGTGATTAATTTATGGTTTCTATGGTGATTGATTATTTTATAGTGTCCATGGTGATTGATTAGTTTATGGTTTCCATGGTGACTTGATTAGTTTATGGTTTCTATTGTGATTGATTAGTTTTCTGGTTTCCATGGTGATTGATTAGTTTATGGTTTCCATGGTGATTGATTAGTTTATGGTTTCTATGGTGATTGATTAGTTTATGGTTTCTATTGTGATTGATTAGTTTATGGTTTCCATGGTGATTGATTAGTTTATGGTTTCCATGGTGATTGATTAGTTTATGGTTTCCATGGTGATTGATTAGTTTATGGTTTCCATGGTGATTGATTAGTTTATGGTTTCCATGGTGATTGAGACAATACTTCAAATCTAGACTGAACCATACGTCTAAATATTGGTTTGATACCAAACTGACCAGAAATAAAGAGAATTTACGTCATTAATTGATTAGTTGTCAACTGTTCATGCTAATCATCAACTATTCTGATAATTAATTAATAGATCACACTCATTGATTAATCAGTAAATGTCTAAATTCTCTGGTTCCAGCTTCTCTTCTCTGATTATTTCCTGGTTTCTTTAGTCTCTATAATAATAAACTGATGATCTTTGGACTAAAAGATATTTTAGGTTGAATCTTCATCTTTAGAACTGATCCACATTAAATGAGTGAATATTTAACTTGTCAGGACTCGTTAACCACCAACATCCTGTCGTCATGGAGTTAAATCAACCTTTAAACAGCTCAGATAAAGACGTGATGAGTGAGTTTTTTCCGTCTTGCACCTGTTTTGCTGCTGAATGAGCGACGGTTGCTGACCGGATTCTGTGGTTTGAGGGTTTCAGACTCTTCCTGTTCACGGTGCTGCTGTCTGACAGGAAAAAACAACTAGTGGAGCCTTTCAAGGTCCTTATAAACCCTGTTTTAGGGCTAAGGGTCCTTATAAACCCTGCTTTAGGGCTAAAGGTCCTGATAAACCCTGTTTTAGTGCTAAAGGTCCTTATAAACCACCCTGTTCTAGGGTTAAAGGTCCTGATAAACCCTGTTTTATGGTTAAAGGTCCTGATAAACCCTGTTTTATGGTTAAAGGTCCTGATAAACCCTGTTCTAGGGCTAAAGGTCCTTATAAACCACCCTGTTCTAGGGTTAAAGGTCCTGATAAACCCTGTTTTATGGTTAAAGGTCCTGATAAACCCTGTTCTAGGGCTAAAGGTCCTTATAAACCACCCTGTTCTAGGGTTAAAGGTCCTGATAAACCCTGTTTTAGGGGGAAAGGTCCTTATAAACCCTGTTAAAGGGCTTAAGGTCCTGATAAACCCTGTTTTAGGGTTTAAACGTCCTGATAAACCTGTGGAACCTTTCTAGTCTCGTCTAGACCAGACCAGTCCATGAACCAGCTTCATGACTCATATCCAGACAGATTCAACCTCAACCAGGACAAACGACAGCTACACATGTATAACACACACTTAAATAACTGCAGCCTGAGTGAAAAGTGAAATTTCATCCCATTGTGAACTGAATGAATCTTAACAAGTGGAAATATCTTGTTTTTGGTCCAATATTGAGTAGAATAACATGGAAATGTCAGATTCTAGAGGCAGATAATTTAGATTTTCAGGGTTTTATGGTCTTTTTTAGAGTTAAATGTCCTGATAAACCTGTTTTAGGGGTGAAGGTCCTCATAAACCCTGTTTTAGAGTTAAATGTCCTGATAGAAAGGTCTTTGAAATATATATTTGTAAGTGTAGTTTTGGTTTGTGGTCAGAAACGATCGTCCGTCGCCTCCAGATTCAGTTTCAGGCGTTGGGTTAGACCAGTGGATCAGGACGTAGATCAGTGGATCGGGACGTAGATCAGTGGATCGGGACGTAGATCAGTGGATCGGGACGTAGATCAGTGGATCGGGACGTAGATCAGTGGATCAGGACGTAGACCAGTGGATCAGGACGTAGATCAGTGGATCGGGACGTAGATCAGTGGATCAGGACGTAGACCAGTGGATCAGGACGTAGATCAGTGGATCGGGACGTAGATCAGTGGATCAGGACGTAGACCAGTGGATCAGGACGTAGACCAGTGGATCGGGACGTAGACCAGTGGATCGGGACGTAGACCAGTGGATCAGGGCGTAGACCAGTGGATCGGGACGTAGACCAGTGGATCAGGACGTAGACCAGTGGATCGGGACGTAGACCAGTGGATCGGGACGTAGACCAGTGGATCAGGACGTAGACCAGTGGATCAGGACGTAGACCAGTTGTTTGAACGATGACGTTTTGTTTTCCAGCGATGGAACAGCCACTACTGTGTGATCTCTGATGATAAACTCTACTACGCTGAGGAGGTGGAGGACAAGGACGAAGACCCCAGGAAGGTACAGAATGATACTGAACTGTTGAAATGCATCGATTGGTGAATCATCTTTGTTCATCCGCAGGTTCGACTCCTTCTCTCTTATTAAACCTCCCATGTTGAAGTGTGTTCTGGGTTTTCCAGGAGCAGGACCTGCACTGCTCGGAGCCCTGGTTCCATGGGCGGATGTTGAAGGAGGGTCGGCTGATGGCGGAGCAGCTGATCCACGAGTACTGCCAAGAGACCGGAGGACGGGACGGGACCTTCCTGGTCCGGGAGAGCCAGAACGCTGAGGCCGGACTGTCCCTGTCCTTCTGGTGCTGCTCATTAGTCTCAGCAGAATGGTGTCATTAAAACAATTAAAGTGGTTTAGGCTGCTTTTATTTTGAAAAATCCAAAGTATTTTAGTCTAGTTTTATTTTGAAGGAAAAAGACAAAGTGTTTTAGTATAGTTTTATTTTGAAAAATCCTAAATATTTTAGTCTAGTTTTTTTGAAAAATCCAAAGAATTTTAGGCTAGTTTTATTTTGAAAAATCCAAAATATTTTAGTCTAGTTTTATTTTGAAAAATCCAAAGTATTTTAGTCTAGTTTTATTTTGAAAAATCCAAAATATTTTAGTCTAGTTTTATTTTGAAAAATCCAAAGTATTTTAGTCTAGTTTTATTTTGAAAAATCCAAACTATTTTAGTTTTATTTTGAAAAGTCCAAAGTATTTTAGCCAAGTTTTATTTAAATAAAATAATATAATGATAATATGTGATATATAATAATATTGTTTAATATGGAGCCCAGACTACAGAGAATGTAAGTGTTGGGCCTTTATTTTGTAGTAAAGGTGTTTCTGTGTGTACTTCAGGCGCAGTGGGAGAGTCCAGCACTGCCGTATCCGGTCCGGTTGGGACGGGTCGGTGAATTATTTCTACCTGACTCCAAACCTCCACTTCCCCAGCGTCTACGCTCTGGTTCAGCACTACAGAGAAAACCCACTGAGATGTCAGGACTTTGACCTGAGACTCACTGACCCTGTTCCTCAGCCCAACCCCCACCTCACACAGGGGTACAACTCATACACAACTCATACACAACTCATACACAACTCATATACAACTCATACACAACTCATACACAACTCATACACAACTCATACACAACTCATACACAACTCATACACAACTCATACACAACTCATACACAACTCATACACAACTCATACACAACTCATACACAACTCAAACACAACTCATACACAACTCATACACAACTCATACACAACTCAAACACAACTCATACACAACTCATACACAACTCATACACAACTCATACACAACTCATACACAACTCATATACAACTCATACACAACTCATACACAACTCATACACAACTCAAACACAACTCATACACAACTCATACACAACTCATACACAACTCAAACACAACTCATACACAACTCATACACAACTCATACACAACTCATAAACTATATATATATATATATATATATATATATATAAATATATAGTCTATATGTTAAAATACACTAGACAACATCTATAATATAACTACTGGACTATAAATAAATATATATAGTCTATATGTTATATAGAAAACATCTAATATATACTTTATATGTTAATAAAACACTAGAAAACATATATAACTACTAAACTATATATATATTAATATATAGTCTATATGTATAGTTTATATGTTAAAAGTACACTAGAAAACATCTAATGTATAGTTTATATATTATATTTATTATATATATCTACAGTAACCTGAGCAGAGGTCAGGCTGAGGATTACCTGCTGTTGTGTGTATATATATGTTATATATATATTATATATATGTTATATGTTATATATATGTAATATATATGTTATAGGTGGTTCTACAGTAACCTGAGCAGGGGGCAGGCTGAGGATTACCTGCTGTTGTGTGTATATATATGTTATATATATATATTATATATGTTATATATATATAATATATATGTTATATGTTATATATATAATATATATGTTATAGGTGGTTCTACAGTAACCTGAGCAGGGGGCAGGCTGAGGATTACCTGCTGTTGTGTGTATATATATGTTATATATATATTATATATATGTTATATATATATAATATATATGTTATAGGTGGTTCTACAGTAACCTGAGCAGGGGGCAGGCTGAGGATTACCTGCTGTTGTGTGTATATATATGTTATATATATATTATATATATGTTATATATATATAATATATATGTTATATGTTATATATATAATATATATGTTATAGGTGGTTCTACAGTAACCTGAGCAGGGGGCAGGCTGAGGATTACCTGCTGTTGTGTGTATATATATGTTATATATATATATTATATATATGTTATATATATATAATATATATGTTATAGGTGGTTCTACAGTAACCTGAGCAGAGGTCAGGCTGAGGATTACCTGCTGCGGATCCCCAGAGACGGAGCGTTCCTGATCCGTGAGAGAGAAGGAGAAGCCGACTCCTTCGCCATCACCTTCAGGTCCTCACACTCATTAACCTGGTTAAACTTAACGATTAACGGTTTAACGGCTCGTTAACGAGGACGTTTCCCCCTCAGAGGCGACGGGAAGGTGAAACACTGCCGCATCCAGAGGGAGGGCAGCATGTTCCTGCTGGGCAGCACCACGGAGTTCGAGAGTCTGGTGGAGCTGGTGAATTACTTCAAGAAGACGCCTCTGTACCGTAAAATCAAGCTGAGGTACCCGGTTACACCGGAGCTGGTGGACCGCTTCAGCACCGTGAGTCACAATGACCTGGGCCTGGTTTAAACAATGCTGTGACATGAACCCTTTAAACCCCACAGACAGAGACATTATAACGGCTGTAACAGTGATCAGAGACAGAGACAAAGGAATTAACCCATAAGAACCTTTATTATAAAATATTAAATAGATCAAATAATCCATCCAGTCTTTGAAGTGATGGTACATGTCTTTTTATTTGCTTTATATATAATGCAAATAAATATTATTTATATGTAACTTTGCTGGTTAAAATAATAAATAATAATTAAAATCATTTTAATCAACAGGAGAAGGACTGTGCTTCTCTGTATGAGGTGAAGACGTATGTGGAACCAAACGAGATAGAACCTTCACTGGTGGGTGGCAACAATCACACACACACACACACACACACACACACACACACACACACACACACACTTTAATCATGTTCCTGTTGTTTCTCCAGCCTCAGAGCACAGTCAGAGCTGTTTATCCGTATCAGGCAACGAGACCTGATGAACTGAGCTTCAGTAAAGGAGCTCTGATACACAACGTGTCCAAGGAGATAGACGGATGGTGAATACACACACACACACACACACACACACACACACACACACACACACACACACATATAAAATAAATATATATAAAATATATACACACACACACACACACATATAAAATAAATATATATAAAATATATACACACACACACACTGTAACCCTAAAAACTTGGTACCAGATTTAAAACATTAAAAACACCTGATATCAACTAGTTCTATATTCTAGGTGGATTATATATTTAACATTTATTAGGTTACACAGTTTGACATTTAAAAGAATCACTATATATATATATATATATATATATATATATATATATATATATATATATATATATATATATATATATATATATATATATATATATATATATATATATATATATATATATATATATATATATATATATATATATATATATATATATATATATATATATATATATATACCATATACACCATACATCATATGTGTTATTATTAAATAACATCATCATATGTGTTATTATTCAGTAACAACATATATGTGTTATTATTCAGTAACAACATATATGTGTTATTATTCAGTAACAACATGTGACTGGTCTTCAGGTGGAAAGGTGACCACAACGGGAAGGTGCAGCTGTTCTTTCCCTCCAACTACGTAGAGGAGGTGTCCAACAACACCAGGACAGAGACTAAAGTCCAGGTGAAGGTCTGGGTTCAGGTGTTGGTTTAACACATTATCATTATTAGTGGTTTTTAAGTGAAATTCACCAGTTTGTCTGTGATAAACAGGAGCTGAATGACAACCCTCTGGGTGGACTGTGTAAAGGAGTGGTGGACATCTCTAGATGCAGCATCCAGAACCGTCAGTTACTATCTATATATATATATCTCTATATATACTTATAATCTATATTTATAATCTATACGTTTTATACCCTGCAGCCAGCTCAGATAATCACTCTGATTGATCACTGTAATAATCAATAACTGATCGCTGTCTCTCTTTCCAGTGAAGAACGGTAAGAACCAGAGGCCTCATGTTCTGACCCTGCAGGACAAAGACCAGGAGAGTCTGAGGTTCGACCTGGCTGCAGATTCCCTGGAGAAACTGTTCGAGTGGTACCAGCTGGCCTGGGACATCACCCAGAGAGAGAAGAGCAAGCAGTACAGCCGGGTCCAGGAGGTCAGAACCACAGAAATATATAGAAGAACCGGGTCCAGGAGGTCAGAACCACAGAAATATATAGAAGAACCAGGTCCAGGAGGTCAGAACCACAGAAATATATAGAAGAACCGGGTCCAGGAGGTCAGAACCACAGAAATATATAGAAGAACCGGGTCCAGGAGGTCAGAACCACAGAAATATATAGAAGAACCGGGTCCAGGAGGTCAGAACCTTAGAAATATATAGAAGAACCAGGTCCAGGAGGTCAGAACCATAGAAATATATAGAAGAACCGGGTCCAGGAGGTCAGAACCACAGAAATATATAGAAGAACCAGGTCCAGGAGGTCAGAACCATAGAAATATATAGAAGAACCGGGTCCAGGAGGTCAGAACCATAGAAATATATAGAAGAACCGGGTCCAGGAGGTCAGAACCACAGAAATATATAGAAGAACCGGGTCCAGGAGGTCAGAACCATAGAAATATATAGAAGAACCGGGTCCAGGAGGGCAGAACCATAGAAATATATAGAAGAACCAGGTCCAGGAGGTCAGAACCACAGAAATATATAGAAGAACCGGGTCCAGGAGGTCAGAACCATAGAAATATATAGAAGAACCGGGTCCAGGAGGGCAGAACCACAGAAATATATAGAAGAACCAGGTCCAGGAGGATCAGAACCACAGAAATATATAGAAGAACCGGGTCCAGGAGGTCAGAACCATAGAAATATATAGAAGAACCGGGTCCAGGAGGGCAGAACCATAGAAATATATAGAAGAACCGGGTCCAGGAGGTCAGAACCATAGAAATATATAGAAGAACCAGGTCCAGGAGGTCAGAACCACAGAAATATGTGAGAAAACCTCATCAATAGTTATATCGAATGGAAACGATGTGGAATGACTTTACTGTTACTACGGCAACGTAGTCGCGAGGCTAGAGTGGATGATGTCATCGTTAGAGTGTAGAGGGAGAGAAAATAGCTCTGAAAAATAAAATTATAAATTGCCGGAGTAGCCACAATTTTAACCGTGCATCAATAATTTTTATATCAAAATGTAGACACGACCGTCCTGATCAATAAAATATCACTATCCAAGCTGTGAGTTCTACAGTTTTGTTGCTACGAGCCTCCAAACGCAGCTTGGTCCCTGTTTTGCTCCCATTCAGTCCCATATTAAATTTAAATTTGAAAATCCTCGATTTTCAAAATCTTCCTACTTTTTAAACTGCTCCTGTGCTCACATTTTTCAAGTTACAGAAATAAAAATTATATCAGTACGACCGGGAGAAGGTCTGCTCTCAGAAACTATGATCATTTTGTCACCATCTTTTACGGTTTTCAAATTATGAGCATTTGTTCGGCGTGTGGTCCGACCAGAGGTAGCCTTTCTGTCTTGTCTGTTGTCCGTTAGTCATGAATTCAAATGTAGCAGAGCAGTTAGTCACCATGGTAACGGCCCAGCTGCTGGAGAAAGCTGCTCAGCAACTCAGCTGAAAGCTGATTGGCTCATGATGTCAGGCTGAAAGCTGATTGGTCAATAGTTTTTCATCAATAACATTGGATCTAAAGTTCATAGGTTCACCAAACTTTCTGAGATTGATAATACTAACACCCCGCAGCATCCTAAGCCACATGGTGGTGAATTGTGTGGGAATTAGCTACTAGCTACTGTTATTATTATTATTATAGTTTTCTATAATATGATTATATTATATGATTATATTATTTACTGTTTACTCGTGTTATTTTATTTTCAGGAGCAGGAAGAAGCAGAGAAGAAGGTTCCTAAAGAAATGTCGGACCTGGTGGTTTACTGTCAACCACGCAGCAAGGACAAGGACCGCTTCGGTAATCAATAACCAATCAAACAATCAACCAACCAATCAATCAGTTAATCAATTCTCTGCTAATGTCATTTTTTTTTACATTTTAGTGATTTAATTCTAATTTGCAGTATAATTCCTGTGTCAATTTGTTTCTCATCAATTTTATTGATTATTTCCTGTGTTATATTCTGTGTTATATTCTGGATTATTAATCTGGTTCCAGACAGCTACACCTACAAGGAGATTCGTTCCTTCGTGGAGAACAAGATGCCGGGGAAGTCCAGCACCAAAGACTTCCTGCAGTACAACAGGAAGTCCCTGAGCCGGATCTACCCTAAAGGTCAAAGGGTAGAGTCCTCCAACTACGACCCCTACCCTCCCTGGTCCGTGGGCTGCCACATGGTGGCGCTCAACTTCCAGACGGCAGGTAATTCATGTCCATCAACTCATGTTGGTAAAAACACCTGGGAGAGAAAAGACGACGGGTTTAAACATGTTTTAATGTGTTTTAATGTGTGTTTCAGATAAATACACCCAGCTGAACAGCGCCCTCTTCAGTCTGAACGGACGGACCGGATACGTCCTGCAGCCGGAGCTGATGAGGAACGACAACTTCCTGCTGCAGGAGAAGAAGAAGGTCAAGTTCACCATAGAAGTCAGAGTAGGTCACACACACACACACACACACACACACACACACACACACACACACAGTCACACAGCTGATTAGATTAATCTGTATCTGTAACTCTTGGAGTAGCCGATTGTCCAGGTTTCCTGGTCTAATGAAGACCTGGTCCTGGTCCAATGAGGACCTGGTCCTGGTCTAATGACCCTGTTCTTCCAGGTCATCGCTGCCAGACATCTTCCTAAACCGGGTCGCAGCATCGCTAGTCCGTTCGTAGAGATCGAACTGTGTGGACACACGGAGGAAAGGTTCAAGACCGTCGTCTACCGTAAGTCAAAGAACAGCAGCATTAATGTAATATAAAAAACATATGGTGGTCATGTGATGCTGTGGTCATGTGATGCTGTGGTCATGTGATGCTGTGGTCATGTGATGCTGTGGTCATGTGATGCTCTGGTCATGTGATCCTGTGGTCATGTGATGCTCTGGTCATGTGATCCTCTGGTCATGTGATTGGCGTGTTTTCCTGCAGGAGACAACGGGTTGAACCCGGTGTGGAAGGCTCCAGCTGAGCCGGTCGTCTTCAACGTTTATGAACCTGAACTCACGTTTCTTCGCTTCGTGGTGAACGAGGAAGACATGTTCTCTGACCCCAACTTCCTGGCCCAGGCCACGTTTCCTGTCAAAGGAGTCCGCTCAGGTGGGAACACGCAGAAAACATGTAGAAAACATGTAGAAAACATGTAGAAAACACGTAGAAAACATGTAGAAAACACGTAGAAAACATGTAGAAAACATGTAGAAAACACGTAGAAAACATGTAGAAAACATGTAGAAAACGTAGAAAACACGTAGAAAACATGTAGAAAACATGTAGAAAACATGTAGAAAACACGTAGAAAACACGTAGAAAACATGTAGAAAACACGTAGAAAACATGTAGAAAACACGTAGAAAACATGTAGAAAACACGTAGAAAACATGTAGAAAACATGTAGAAAACACGTAGAAAACATGTAGAAAACACGTAGAAAACATGTAGAAAACACGTAGAAAACACGTAGAAAACATGTAGAAAACACGTAGAAAACACGTAGAAAACACGTAGAAAACACGTAGAAAACATATAGAAAACATGTAGAAAACATGTAGAAAACACGTAGAAAACATGTAAATAATAAATATGAATAATAAATACTAATAAATAAAGTGATGAGTTAATTTTGTTTATTTGTTTATTTGTTTATTTGCAGGTTATCGTTCAGTTCCTCTGAAAAACGGATACAGTGAAAACTTAGAGCTGGCGTCACTGTTGGTTTATATCAACATCCAACAAGCTGGAGTAAGATACACACACACACACACACTATACACACACACTATACACACACACACTATACACACACACACACACACACACACACACACACACACACTATACACACACACACACACACACACACACACACACTATACACACACACACACACACACACACACACACACTATACACACACACACACACACACACACACACACACTATACACACACACACACACACACACACACACACACACACACACACTATACACACACACTATACACACACACACACACTATACACACACACACACACACACACTATACACACACACACACACTATACACACACACACACTATACACACACACACACACTATACACACACACACACACACACACACACTATACACACACACTATACACACACACACACACTATACACACACACACTATACACACACACACACTATACACACACACTATACACACACACACACACACACACACTATACACACACACACTATACACACACACACACACACACACTATACACACACACACACTATACACACACACACACACTACACACACACACTATACACACACACACACTATACACACACACTATACACACACACACACACACTACACACACACACTATACACACACACACACTATACACACACACACACACTATACACACACACACTATACACACACACACACACACACACTATACACACACACACTATACACACACACACACACACACACACACACACACACTATACACACACACACACACTATACACACACACACTACACACACACACACTACACACACACACTATACACACACAGGGTCTGACATGGTCTCACCTGATTTGCTGTGGTCTCTCCTGGTCTAACGTGGTCTCTCCTGGTCCCAGAAGGTGGAGGAGGACCTGTACTCGTCGTGTTCTCAGCTGAAGAAGAAGCAGGTGGAGGTTGGTGAGGAACCGTTTCTCTACGACACTCACAGCAACCTGCAGCGCTGCATCCAGACGGGTCAACACAACCACCTGATGAGAGAGTTCAGCAGCAGCCAGAAGTACAAGTAAGGACCAGGACCTGGGAGGGACCAGGACCTGGGATGGACCAGGTCCTGGGAGGGACCAGGACCTGGGAGGGACCAGGTCCTGGGAGGGACCAGGTCCTGGGATGGACCAGGACCTGGGATGGACCAGGATTACATGTTAATACCTGACATGAACCAAAATCTGAGATAAAGTCAAATCTACAGCTACTGTTCATCCAGTTCTTCACCTTTTACACATTTTCTCATGTTTCAGTTTTTTCTGAAACGGATTCAATTCATTGTTAAGAATCTAAACAACAACAACAACAACAACAACATCAACAACAACAACATCAACAACATCAACAACAACATCCCATAATAACCAACTTTATTTTGAAGCTGACGTTTTCTAATGTGATTCATGAATAAAACTCGTTGCTTTCAACATGTTTTAATCAACTTTTCTGTTTGTTTCTGTTTCAGGTCCAAAGAGAAGAAGATGAACAGCAGCAAATAAACAATAAACAACGTTTTGTTGTTGTTTTGAAGATGCAACGTTCCTCCGTCGTTTATATTTATTCACGTTTCCTCGTCTGTGCACATTTAAAGGGACAGTTCCACCTCTAAGCCTCTAAATGCATTCTGGGAAATGTAGGAAACGGTTGTTTTGTCGACGTGATGTTGAGTCAAACTCTTTCTATTAGTTGATATTTATTTGAATTAAAGGCAGATTTTGTTGTTTCCTTTGATGTTTTTAACACTGAAGTCACATGATTAATGAATGAAAACATCATTTCATGACTTTAATATGAATCAGATCATATTAATAATAAAACTTATCTTCATTTTTCTTCTAGTGGCAGAAAAACTGGTTTTATTCTCTTTTCTTTAAACAAAAGTCAAAAATACTGAAATTAAAAAACACTTTGATGTTTTTTGCTGAATCTTGAATCTTTCGTTGTATTTGACTCATTTCAGATGTTTTCACTTGATGAAATATTTTCTAGTTTTTTATTGTTTATTTCTGTTTAAATCTCTGTGAACGTCGTGTTGAGCCAATAAAAAACTTCATTTCATCATTTATCCACAGACTCATGTTGATGTTTGGATCATTCAGTGTTTAAAAAGTCAGAAATATGAGGTCGATGGTTTTATGGACCCTGAAGATCCAGGATCATGTGATGGTTCTAAACCACCAGTGGACCAGTTTTAAGGCTCAACACTTGATCTTCATTGAATTTAAAGTCTGACATCCAGAGTTAAGATGTTAAGATCACACTCTGAGAAGGACTCATAGTCTGGTGGGTTAAGGTGCTGCCCTGAACCTTCAGTGGACCAGGTCTACCCGTGGTTCAAGTCCTCCTGTAGACAGAAAGGTTTTAGACCCATTCAAATTTTGAGACGTCCATCCTCCATGAATTAAAAAAAAGGCCAACATCCGAAGTAAAGATGATAAATGCTCCTGGAAAACATCTCTCAGTGTGAAGAGGCTGGTGGTGTAGTGGGTACTGGTCCTGGACTCTAAGCTTCAGTGGTCCAGGTCTACCCCTGGTTCAAATCCTTCTGTAGGCGAAAGGTAGGAGAACTTCAAGTTTTAAGGTGTCCAACATCAGAAGTGAAGATGATAAATGCACCAAGAGAACTGCTCCTAGCACGAAGAGGTCTCATGGTCTGGTGGATTTGTTGGGGACCATCATCCAGGTCTTTGCTGGTTCAAATCCACTGTTGGACGAACTCTCAGAGTTTTGAGGCCTTGAATTTAAAAAGTCCAACATCCAAAGTGAAGATGATAAATGCTCCCAGAGAACCCGTCTCCTTGTGAAGGGGCCGGTGGCATAACGTGGTAGTAGTCCAGGTCTCTAAGGCGCCGACCGCCACGGAACCTGGTTCGAACCCCCAGCACCGGGACCCGGATCAAAAAACACATTGACCTGCGGAAGCGGGGACGGGGGGGGCCTTGTCCCCCCCGAAGTTTCTAGGATGTGGAACGTGGGGGTTATGGAAGAGGAAACGAAGAACGACCTGAAGTTTAGTAGGAAAGATGGGACGTACCTTTTAAGAATGTTGGAAGTGTTTTACCTAACTAGCCTACATACCAACTCAGCCAAGCTACATGGCTAATATTAGAAGTCTTTTACCAACATGCTAAGGCGGTAAAAGACTTGGTATGGCTAGGTTGGTATGTAGGCTAGTTAGGTGAAACACTTCCAACATTCTTAAAAGGTACGTCCCATCATTCCTACTAAACTTCAGGTCGTTCTTCGTTTCCTCTTCCATAACCCCCACGTTCCACATCCTAGAAACTTCAGGGGGGACAAGGCCCCCCCCGTCCCCGCTTCCGCAGGTCAATGTGTTTTTTGATCCGGGTCCCGGTGCTGGGGGTTCGAACCAGGTTCCGTGGCGGTCGGCGCCTTAGAGACCTGGACTACTACCACGTTATGCCACCGGCCCCTTCACGGTGAGGCGGGTTCTCTGGGAGCATTTATCATCTTCACTTTGGATGTTGGCCTTTTTAAATTCAAGGCCTCAAAACTCTGAGAGTTCTTCCAACAGTGGATTTGAACCAGCAAAGACCTGGATGATGGTCCCTGACAAACCCACCAGACCAGGAGTCATCTTCATGCTAGGAGCAGTTCTCTTGGTGCATTTATCATCTTCACTTTAGATGTTGGACGTTCAAATTCAATGAGGATGGACACCTTGAAAAGGTGGGTCATCTGCCTCCGTCTATAGGAGGACTTGAACCAGGGGTAGACCTGGACCACTGAAGCTTCAGGGCAGCACCTTAACCCACCAGACTATGAGTCCTTCTGAGCATGTGAGTTTTCTCCTGGTTAACATCTTAACTCTGATGTCGAATTATTAAATTCAGTGAAAGTCAAACTTCCAGCCTCAAAAGTTCAACACTGTCTTCAGAAAGATGGTCCACTGGTGGTTTTGGAGCAACATAGACCTCATTGGATGTTGGACTTTTTAAATTCGAGCTTCAAAACTCAGAGATTCAGCGAAGCCTCAAAGAAACGTCCCTCCAGTGTAAATTTAATGTATGATGATTTAATGTATTTTGTCTTTTCAAAATAAAAGCACGTGGGTGTTTCAGTTGTTTAAACCTTTATTCGGTTCGTGAAAACACAATAAAAGCTGCTGTTCACATAAATTAAAACATTAAAAATACTTAAAACACATCGAACCAGATTCCAGGCGTAGATTTGACTAAATGTTTGTTGTAAATACGATTTAAAGTTAAGATTTTTTTATTTTTTATTATTTCATTTTCCCCACAACCTGAAAAAAAGAAAGTCACATGACGTCGTAATGCAGAAAGTTTCTGATTAATTAATCGATAAATTAACTCGTTTATCACAAGAAAACAACAGAATGAATCTGGAGAGAACGGCATTAAAATAATAAAATAAGAATAAAGCCATGGCCGCTCCGGGCTTCCGTACTTTGTACATTTTGGGAAAAAAAAAATCTCATTTGCTTTTTTTTTTTTTTTTTTTTTTGCAAAGTTAAAATCCAGCAAACGAGAAAAAAATGTTGAACTTTACAACAATCTGACAAATAAAAACCAAAAAACAACAAGTGATGAGTGGAACCAACAACTTTTACTTTGAAAACTGCAAATAATGAAAAATAATCAGGGAAAATATCTGTTTCTTTTGGTAAAATGAGTCAAATATCGAGTAAAATGATCTGGAATTATCGAACTTTTCTTGCTTTTGCTCAATTTATTGACTGTTGAACCATAACATTTATTATTTTATCTCATATTTCTGGGTAAAATTAGTCCAATAGTGAGAATTATTGGCAATTATCTGATTTTTTTCTCACATTTATGAATTTATATCTGATAATTCTGACTTTTTAATCACAATATTCAGATTTATTTTTTTAATCAAATTTTTTAATTTTCTATCTCATATTTAAGTTTTTTGTGGAATCATCTTGACTTTTTATCACATAATTCAGGCTTTTTATACATTTTTTTATCATATTTATGGTTCTATACGTCATAATTCTGACTTTTTGCATCATCAGTTTGACTTTTTTAATCTCTGTCTCATTTAATCTTGAAAACAAGATTAAATCAAATAAAAATAACCAGATATATTCAGATCATTTCTCTTGATATTGGACTAATTTTCCCTAAAAACAGATATTTCAGCTTCATTTTTTGCAGCGTGGTCCACGTCTGACATCATCCATTCACTTCCTGAAACAAACATATTTTTGATATGAAAGTGGTCAAACTCGTAATAAAACCTTCAGTCGACACAACAGTTATTGGCTTTTTTTTTTTTTTTTTTTTTTTTTTTTTAGAAAATCAATAATAAATCAATCCGACCTCGGCCAATGGGATCACAGGATCCTGACGGCAGCCAATCAGAGAGCGGTTTCAGTCCAGATAGTGATCAGACCCTTTATATTTCAAACCTTTTATAAAACAAACATATAAAATAAAAATATCAGATGATGCAGCGACATGTACATGCAAAAAAAAACAAAGGAGAAAACAAATGTTTGATTAAAGAGATCCGATCGATAAAGTTGGAAACTTAAAAGACAAAGATATTACTCGTTTTTTTGTTTTTTTTAGATTACAGTGCACTTTGTGTGAAAAAAACAAAAATAAAACAACAACCACACGTCGTTTAGATGAAGGCAACAACAGAATGATGAAGGCCCAGAAAAGAAGAGGAGGAGAGGAATATATGAATATATACACTGGTATTTATACACTGGTATTTATACACTGGTATTTATACACTGGTATTTATACACTGGTATTTATACACTGGTATTTATACACTGGTATATACACGTCAGGACCATCAGGATCATCCTGATATCATCTGATATCATCTGATATCAGATGATATCAGACTATCAGAGTATCAGGATCATCCTGATATCAGATGATATCAGAGTATCAGTATCACCCTGATATCAACCAAACCCTCAGAACCAACAGGAAAAACCGTCATGGCACCAAAAATAAATAGAAACAAACGTCTGGGACGGAAAAAACCTGGAGACACCTGGACGGGTGTGTGTGTTACTGTGTGTGTTACTGTGTGTGTGTGTGTTACTGTGTGTGTGTTACTGTGTGTGTGTTACTGTGTGTGTGTTACTGTGTGTGTGTTACTGCGTGTGTGTTACTGTGTGTGTGTCACTGTGTGTGTGTGTGTTACTGTGTGTGTGTCACTGTGTGTGTGTGTGTTACTGTGTGTGTGTGTGTTAAAGATTTGTTATAATTAGTTCAATATTGAGAGAATAATCTTGGATTTTATAATTCCACTGAGATTTTTTCAATAATAATAATAATAATAATAATAATAGTAATAATTATTAGTTGGTCTGATGTAGCACAGTCCAACTCTTAAAATCCTTCACCCATATTATTATTATTACATTATTATTATTATTATGATTATTATTATTATTATTATTATAATTATATCTCACTTCTCCTTCCAGGAAATGACTTTTCTCAGAGATTCCCGTTACTACGGCAACGTAGCCGCCATTTTTGTTTGGAATTTTGTCCCCATTCATTCCGGATGGGAGGAGCCTCAGGAGGCTAGAGTGGTGATGTCATCGTTAGAGTGGAGAGGGAGAGAAAATAGCTCTGAAAAATTAATTTATAAATTGCCGGCGTTGCCACAATTTTAACTGCACATCAATAATTTTATATCAAAACGTAGACACGACTGTCCTGATCAATAAAATACCACTAATCAAGCTGTGAGTTCTACAGTTTTCTCACTATGAGCCTCCAAACACAGCTTGGTCCCTGTTTTGCTCCCATTCAGTCCAATGTTAAGTTTTGAATTTGAAAAACCTTGATTTTCAAAATCTTCCTACTTTTTAAACTGCTCCTGTGCTCACATTTTTCTAGTTACAGAAATATAAATGATATCAGTACGACCGGGGGAAGGCCTGCTCTCAGAAAATATCATCATTTTGTCTCCATCCTTTACGGTTTTCGAATTATGAGCATTTGTTCGTTGTGTGTTCCAACCAGAGGGAGCCTTTCTGCCTACTCAGATTTTGTCGGTTAGTCATGAATTCAAATGTAGCAGAGCAGTTAGTCACCATGGTAACGGCCCAGCTGCTGCAGAGGGCTGCTTAGCAACCCAGCTGAAAGCTGATTGGCTGATGATGTCAAGCTGAAAGCTGATTGGCTGAATGGTTTTCATCAATAACTTTGGATCTAAAGCTCCTACAACCATAAAACTTGGTGGAGATCATGTTGAAGACCAATCAAACTGATTCAATAGTGTTTTTTTTATCAAAAACAAGACATTTTCATATTATATTTGTTTGCAGTGTGTGTGTGTGTGTGTGATCTGATGTGATGTCTCACTCTGTCCCGTCTTTAGAAAACCAGCTCGTCCGAAGATCCTCTAGAGACGCAACAACGCTCCACTCGGAGCCATGAATCCTGAACAGTGTCCGTGTGTCTCCACAGGTCCGATGTGTCACTCTGATTAAAAAAAACAAGTCCGAGCACGAAATAAAAAATAAAAAGTGGACGTGTGAAGATGTTTGGAGTTTCCTCTGCTGTTTTTAATTTAACTTTTTATCATATCTCATCTTGTTTTTGGTAAAATTAGTCCCATATTTTAGCTTTTTTTTTTACTTTTTATCTTCTAGTTTGACTTTTTATCCTAACATTTTTTCATCTTTTTATCCTGTTATCATTTTATCATAACTCTTTTTAACTCGTATTTGTGACTTTATGTCATAAATCTGACATTCGGTGTCATCATTTTGACCATTTGTTTAATATTTTTGACTTTTTACCTCATATTTTTGTCTTCTATCTCACATTTTTCAATTTAATCTTAAAAACAAGATTAAATTGACTAAAATCAAGAAAAAAAACCTTGAAATCAGCAAATTTATTGGAGACAATTCCAGATAATTCCTCTCAATATTAGACTAATTGTCCCAAAAACCAGATATTTTCATCTGATGATGATTTTTTGATAGAATCACAATAAAGTTCCTGTTAAACAGACTTTTTTTGTTTTTGTTGATATGGAAGTGGCGTTAATATAAATTACAGCAAAACAGGTGAAAACCAGGTGTCCGTAGATCCTCTAGAGACGCAGCGACGCTCCACTCGGAGCCGTGAATCCTGAACGGAGTCGTTCTGATCAGAAACTTGAGTCCAAGCACAAAATAAAACTAAAAATAATCTACAAGTGAAGATGTTTGGCAAGTGTCCTTCCTTCTTCTCCTTTTTCTTCTTCTTTTAGTTTTTTAAAGTCCAGACAGAGCCGAGAAGCAGCAGAACGCAGCAGAAGATATGAAACTAGAACTAAAGTGTCAGCTGGTGCCGGGTGGAGGAAAAGGAGTCTGTTAGAGACAGGACTTATAAATAGGAGGTGGTCCCAGACCACCAGCTACTGCTACAACCTGTTAAATATCAGCGGCAGATATTTACAAACTAAAACAACAAACAGCTTCATTTCCTTCTTTTTCCTCCGCTGCAGGTTCCTCCCACCAACAAGTGTCTGAAATGTCGTCTTCATATATATAGAAACACACAAATATATGAAAGAGCACAGATGTCTGGAAAAATATGTTCATTCAAGTCGATAAAAATGTTTTTTTTTGTTTTTTTTTCCTTTTCCCGTTTTTTGAGGAACAGGCACAGAATCCCAACGCTGCTTTTTCTGTTTTTCTCTCGTTATTTCCCAATGAAAGCGTTGGGAAAAGGGGCGGGGCTGAGATTTGGAGGAGGGGAGGGGCGGGGCCTAAGGGTGGAGGAAGGGGGCGGGGCCACAGGATGAAATGAGGAAACAGTCCAGATCCAATCAGAGAAGAGCTGGAATGTTGAGCTGCTGTGTCCGTCCATGAGGAGGAAAAAATAAAAGGAGGGGGGCGGGGCTGGTTTACTCAGGTGTGAGGGGGCGGGGCTTGAGGTTAGGGGGCAGGGCAACAGACACACCTGTATATAAGAAACTATATATGAAAAGACAAAGGCAAAACAGAGAGAGTGAAGGTCCCTTTAGTCACAGCAGCTACGGAGAGCCGCGAGGTCCAGAAAGATTCATCTAGAAAAGTGAGAGTTCCTCCTCATCCTCCTCTTGATGATGATGATGAAGACGTCAGCGTTTCCTCGTCCAGTGACGGCGGCGATGGAGATGACATCACATGTTTTTGCAGGGGGGGGGGGGTCTGTGTGCAGCGTGAGCATATGTGTGTGTGTGTGTGTGTGTGTGTGTGTATGAACGTGGTGGATCACCAGGCCTCCGTGTACCGGACGTCTACTTCTTTCAGGTTGGGCAGTTTGGCCTGAGACAGAATAAATAAATGCACATTGCACAATCACTTCCTGTAGACTTCAAAATAAAAGCATTTCCTTCTTTTACAAACCAGATATAATGTACTCAAGCGTTTTTTTTACTTTATATGTCAGATATTTGACCTGTTGGTCTGGTTGTTGATAAACATGTTTATTAGTCAACAGGTTTTATTTATTTTATAAACAGATTTTATTTGGTGGTTTTATTCGTACCTTCAGGTCCTCGTAGGTATCTGCTGTGAGTTTAGTGCTGTTCATGTTCAGGCTGCACAGACTCTTCATGGCTGAAACAACATCAACACTCACTTTACACTGACAGGCTGTGTGTGTGTTACTGTGTGTGTGTGTGTTACTGTGTGTGTGTGTGTTACTGTGTGTGTGTGTGTGTGTGTGTGTGTGTGTGTGTGTGTTACTGTGTGTGTATGTGTGTGTGCGTGTGTTACTGTGTGTATATGTGTGTGTGTGTGTTACTGTGTGTGTGTGTGTGTATGTGTGTGTGTGTTCTTACAGCTCAGAGCCAGTAGACCAGCATCAGTAACTGGTGTTTCACACAGGTTCAGAACCTGAAGACAGGCCAGATGTTCTGATAACAACCTGAGACCTGCATCTCCAAACTGTGGAAAAACAGCAGAGTACACGTTAGAACGAGTATTTATACACACACTACACGTTAGAACGAGTATTTATACACACACTACACGTTAGAACGAGTACTTATACACACACTACACGTTAGAACGAGTATTTATACACACACTACACGTTAGAACGAGTATTTATACACACACTACACGTTAGAACGAGTATTTATACACACACTACACGTTAGAACGAGTACTTATACACACACTACACGTTAGAACGAGTATTTATACACACACTACACGTTAGAACGAGTATTTATACACACACTACACGTTAGAACGAGTATTTATACACACACTACACGTTAGAACGAGTATTTATACACACACTACACGTTAGAACGAGTATTTATACACACACTACACGTTAGAACGAGTATTTATACACACACTACACGTTAGAACGAGTATTTATACACACACTACACGTTAGAACGAGTACTTATACACACACTACACGTTAGAACGAGTATTTATACACACACTACACGTTAGAACGAGTATTTATACACACACTACACGTTAGAACGAGTATTTATACACACACTACACGTTAGAACGAGTATTTATACACACACTACACGTTAGAACGAGTATTTATACACACACTACACGTTAGAACGAGTATTTATACACACACTACACGTTAGAACGAGTATTTATACACACACTACACGTTAGAACGAGTATTTATACACACACTACACGTTAGAACGAGTATTTATACACACACTACACGTTAGAACGAGTATTTATACACACACTACACGTTAGAACGAGTACTTATACACACACTACACGTTAGAACGAGTATTTATACACACACTACACGTTAGAACGAGTATTTATACACACACTACACGTTAGAACGAGTATTTATACACACACTACATGTGAGTATTTTTACTGTGTACCAGTATACCAGTGAGTATGTGTGTGTGTATATATAAGAAGCATATATATATATATATATATATATATATATATATATTTATATATATAGTATATTGACCTGTGTGGACCAGAGGTTCAGCTCTGTGTGTGTGTGTGTGTATATATATTATTATATATATATTTATATATATATATATATATATATATATATATATATATATATAGTATATTGACCTGTGTGGACCAGAGGTTCAGCTGTTTGAGTGACGGCAGCTTGATCAGCTGCTCAGCACAGGCACTGGTGACGTTGGTAAAGGCCAAACTCAGATTCTCCAAGTTCCCGAAGGAGCCTGAACTCAACAGTCGAGCCAGGTCGGCGTCCTGGAACACGGGAAGAACACGGGAAGAACATGGAGAGAACACGCGTGTTATTAACCTCAGCACACACACAGCAGCTCAGAACCAGTTTTTCCGTGGGTCAGTGAACTCACCGTGGACTTGGAGGGCAGCGTGAGGCGGGTGGGGCCTCCTTTCCTTTGCTGAGGAGGAAACATTTCATTTCATTAGATCATGGATGTTTTTACTTCTCCTTATATTTTCTATTTTGTTTTAACAAAATACAACTAAAACAATGACAAAACCAAGAAAAAAAAAACTCTAAAAAGGCAAAAAATACTCTGCTAATTCCAGATAATTCTAATTGATATTGGATTTTATCTCATATTTCTTATATATTTATACTATTTGCAGCCACTAGATGGCGTGTGTGAGCACAAACGTGCTGCATTCATGGCACAACAAGGAAATGGGAGATGTGAGCGCTATAAGTGAAATAACAATAAAAAAGGATGTTTTATTTTCTTCCAGGACATTAATGCTGCAGCTGCTCATTAATAATTAATAATGAGGATATAAATTATCATTTGAGAGGCTGATTTATTACAACAATTAACATTATTACTGTAACAGCTTTAAATAAAACACATCCAGTAACATAATGAAATAATTCTCTTTGGTTTTATCATCGTTTAAAGGAAAATTCACAACAAAACAGGAAATTAACTTTTTTTTTATGAGTATGTGTGTGTTAAGTGTGTGTGTGTGTGTGTGTCCTCACCAGCTCCTTCAGTTCTCTCTGAGTGTGTGTGTGTGTGTGTATTAAATGTGTGTGTGTGTTCTCACCAGCTCCTTCAGTTCTCTGTGTGTGTGTGTGTGTGTGTATTGAGTGTGTGTGTGTAAGTGTGTGTGTTAAGTGTGTGTGTATTGAGTGTGTGTGTCCTCACCAGCTCCTTCAGTTCTGTGTGTGTGTGTGTATTGAGTGTGTGTGTGTGTGTGTGTGTCCTCACCAGCTCCTTCAGTTCCCTGTGTGTGTGTGTATTGAGTGTGTGTGTGTGTGTGTGTGTGTGTGTCCTCACCAGCTCCTTCAGTTCTCTCTGAGTGTGTGTGTATTGAGTGTGTGTGTGTGTCCTCACCAGCTCCTTCAGTTCTCTCTGACGGTCACAGAGCTGTTCGTACATACGGAGTCCGACCTGTGTGCTCTCCAGGGTGGAGATGATCTGCAGCTGCGTGTCCTTGTTCTCTATGATGTTATACTCCAGCATCAGGCACAGGATCTACACACACACACACACACACACACACACACACATACACACACACACACACACACACACAATGTGACAACGTCCAATCAATTAATTATAGAATCCGTCCTGCTGCATTATGGGAAACGTAGGATCTAGAGATTCTGGAGCTCGATTCAAACATGTGAATAAAATCAGCAGTTTTGTATTTTTTTCCTCTTGAGATCATCAAAGGTTTCAGAAACTGATCTTTCAGGATAGATAAGAAGTTGTTCCTGTTTTTTTACCGTTTCTATCATGATTTTGACTCTTTAATCTCATGAAAGTGAATGAACCTGAGCTCCTCTGGTGGTTTTAACTAAATAAAATGAGTGAAACTGAATCAGACAAACATGGACACACCTCCACCATGGTCTGGTTTCCTCTCAGAGCTAGAAGCATGCAGGGACCCAGCTTATTCTCAGCCAGAGACAGGAGGAACTTCTTGGTTTTATAGCAGGAGCCCATCAGGATATGAACCTGGAGGAGGAAGGAGGAGAAAATGACATATTTAGAGATATTTGTGTGGAATAAACCTTTAAAACAGAGTCAGACAGTAGTTCTTCTCTTTGATTGATGGATAAATCAGTAGTATTCAGGTGGATTAACCGTTTCTAAAAGGAAATGTCAGGCGTCGTAGCTTAAACTCACCATGCTGGCGAACAGCTCGCCGTCATCGTCACAGGCCACGCCCCCTGGGCTGTAGAGCTGGAACCAGCCGTCTTTACCTGAACGAACGCTGAGGAGGCAGGAGTGGACCTGGAGGAGGAAACACAAGAAATAAATATAAAATACACACACACACACACACACACACACACACACACACACACACACACCCCTCACCTCCTGCCGGGGGTCCTCAGCGAACCTCTGGATGACGTATTTCAGTTCCCTGTTAGACAGAAACATGGAGACAGTCAGTGGAGCTGCAGCTGCATCACATCTGGATCACATCTGGATTATATCTGGATTATATCTGGATCACAGCTGGATTATATCTGGATCTCATCTGGATCACATCTGGATTATATCTGGATCACAGCTGGATTATATCTGGATCACAGCTGGATTATATCTGGATCACAGCTGGATTATATCTGGATCACAGCTGGATTATAACTGGATTATATCTGGATCACAGCTGGATTATATCTGGATCACAGCTGGATTATAACTGGATTATATCTGGATCTCATCTGGATGACATCTGGATGACATCTGGATTATATCTGGATCACAGCTGGATCACAGCTGGATTATATCTGGATGACAGCTGGATTATAACTGGATTATATCTGGATGACATCTGGATGACATCTGGACAGGAGGAGACAGAACATGTGTGACGTCTCATACTCACTTGGTGAATTTGGCGTGTGCGAGAGCCCTGAAGAGAGAGAGAAGCAGAACAAACAGCATAAAACACACGGACTGAAGCTGATTCTGTTGCTATGACAACAGGTTTAGATGATGCTGCTCATCATTTACAGGAAAAACCACCAAGAAAAATAAAATGAATTTTAATGTTTTCAGCTACAGATACAAACACACACAACTCTGCATTTGTCTGTCTGTGTGTCTTATATATATATATATGTGTGTGTGTGTGTCTTATATCTGTGTGTGTGTCATATATATATATATATGTGTGTGTGTGTGTGTCTTATATCTGTGTGTGTGTCATATATATATATATATGTGTGTGTGTGTGTGTCTTATATCTGTGTGTGTGTCTTATATCTATATGTGTGTGTGTGTGTGTCTTATATCTGTGTGTGTGTCTTATATCTATATGTGTGTGTGTGTGTCTTATATCTATATGTGTGTGTGTGTGTGTGTGTTATATATATATATATATATATATGTGTGTGTGTGTGTCTTATATCTGTGTGTGTGTCTTATATATATATATATATGTGTGTGTGTGTGTGTCTTATATCTGTGTGTGTGTGTGTGTGTTATATCTAAGTGTGTGTGTCTTATATCTATATGTGTGTGTGTGTGTGTGTTATATCTAAGTGTGTGTGTGTGACTCATTCTATCCACAGCTCCCTCTGGTGCAGCTCAGACAGGTTCTAATGACGCCTGAAGGCATCATGAAGGTAACAGTGGCACAGGTGAGCGTCAGGTGTTAAAGAGAAACAACAAGACGTCGCCGCCGCTCATCAGGCGGCCAATTAGAGACAGCCAATTAGGGCGGGTCTCTGGGGGTTGGCCCCGCCCCCCCTGGGAGGCGGGCTGAGGTACTTCATCACGTCACTGGCCGTGTCCCTGAGGAACGCCGCTTAAAAAACATGTCCACGTCTCCGGGGGGAGGGGGAAGGGTGGCGTTGCTGTGGCAACAGGCGGCGGCGCTGGTTCTGAAGATTTCTACCAGGTCATTATGGTTGTGGCTCTGCACTGGTGTGTGTGTGTTAAATTTTGGACTGGAACCAGAAGTGATTAAGTTCTTTTTAATATTTATTATATATTAATTAATATTTAATTAATTAATTATATTAATTGTGAACTAAACACATAGGTAGATGTTACTGAGTGTTTCATGGTCAGAATATTATTAACAAGTATTCCAACATGTAGTAAAACACTGTTTTTAAGTGTAGACGTGTATTTTACAGTGTTTTCTGTGAAGTGGACTCACTCTTTGGGGAAGGGGATGGGCTGCAGCAGACTGGCCAGAGCTGGTCTCCAGTCATCATAGTCAGACCTGCAGGGAGAAATAACCAATCAATCAATCAATCAATCAAATTAAACTAATATCAAAAAGTCTACAAGTCCTCCTCTGTAGCACAAACCATGTTGGACAAACTGTGGAAACCAACGTTTTTTTGGAAGATACCTGATTATTGTTTATTAGTTTGTCGTGTTTGCAATAATTAATCTATTAATCTATCACATTCAGATCAATTAATTAGGATCTAAAGCAGACCAGTGGAACTTTAGGTATCAATAACTATCAATAACAATAAATTGGTTCATTAAATGGTTTAAATGTGGATCAGTGTTTCATCAAAGATGAAGATTCAACCTAAAATGTCTTTTTCTGTCCAAAGATCATCAGTTTAACCTGTTAACCACCACATGGAGTCACCTTCACTGACCAGGACGAACCAGGACCTCACACACATCTGTCCACACGTTGTAATGAAAGAAAGAGCGTGTGTGTGTGTGTGTGTGTGTGTGTGTGTGTGTGTGTGTACATTTAAGACTGTTTGGGGAAACTAACTTATTTCCCTAAAACTCAAACTGCTTCTGTCACAAACTTCTGTTCCTGGATCTCAATCTAAACAATAACAAACAGTGATGTCACAACGTAGCAAAGGATCATGGGAAACGTGACTATTATCAACTCAGCTCGTTTAAGATCCAGATGTTTAGAAAAACTTTCCTCTCTCGACTGATTAGAAGTAGAAACGCAGAATAAAGCGGCTTCATCTTAACAATCTGCTTTTCTCTGATTGTTAAGCTAAAGCTAACGCTAACAACGCCGCTTTGCTTGTTTCTCTGATAAATTTAAGATCCAGACATAAACAACATGTTCTTTAAGTAAATTTAAAGCAGTTGGAGCAGAACAGTAATTAAAGGGAGTGTGTGTGTTTCTTTATCAGCTGATGTCAGAGTTGAAATCATTAGAAGGAAGTGAAGTTGACATGCAACAGTCACTTCTGTTCTACTTTATTGTCCGTTATGAGTAAAGCTGAAGTGAATCGTGAAATAAGATCATCTGATCAGCAGAAGTTGTTTTTCTGCCTTAAACCTCAGCAGCAACCGAAGAAGAAGAAGAAATGTGAAAACATTCAATATTCCAAGAATAAAAGTGGAGCAACAGGAATCAGAATTCATCAGGAAATATTTGGTAATTACACTGAAAAAATGAATCTTATCAGCTGAAAATATCTTTTATTTGGCAAAATCCATCCAGTCATTCTACGCCTAACTGTAAAATCTGTTTTAAATCAGAATATTTTATATAAAGTAATTGTTGTCATATGATAAAACAGAAGGTTAAAGCTACAGATGTTTTCCTGTGTCAGGATGTGTTAGCATAGCTTAGCATAAACAGTGGAATCGCTAGGAAAGTGTTAGCCGTGGTGGCGTCTCATTGGTCAGTTCACGTTAACGATGTTTCTTCTAGTTAGACATGGAGTTCCACAAGGTTCTGTACTCGGACCACTACTTTTCACCCTTTTCACTACTTCCTTTAGGTAAAATTATTATTATTACTAAATTATTATTATTCTTTGTTTCTTCCATCTTTAACACTGACCTGACCCAATGATGAACCATTTTTAAATCAGTTTTAACGACTGGAAGCGGTAGGAAAGCGTTAGCCGTGGCGTTTTAAACGGCGATAAACTCACAGCATCTTGAGGATGAGGGCGTAGCAGCCCAGCACGCGGTCGGCCTGCGCCGGCAGCTGTATGGACAGCGTGTTGAGGGCGGGGCTGACCAGCAGGCAGTCGATGAGGTTGGGCTCGCTGTCGCCGCCCGACGGCCCCGCCTTCCGCTTGGCGTTGGCCGAGTTGTTGCTGCGTTCCAGCTCCACCAGGATCTCGCTGGAGTTCACCACCGACGGCGGCGGGGACAGCGGCAGCGAGGGCGGCGAGGACGCCGGGACGGAGGGAGGCGGGGCCGGGGTGGGGGAGGGGGTCAGCGGCTGAGGGGGGGCGGGGCCCGACGACAGCGGCAGCAGCGTGGCGGTGGGCGGCGGCGTCGGAGGCTCCGGGCGGAGAAGACGCAACGGCATCGGAGGTTTCCGATCGTTCTGCTGCTGGCAACCGTTCCTGATCTCCTTCAGGCTGGGAGAGTTGTCACGACTACAGGAAAAAACAAGAGAAGAAGAAATTAAAACTAAACTATACAATAATCAATAATAATACAATAATCAATCAATACAATAAGAAAACCATCTAATAACTGTTTGACTGAAGGTTTGTGTGAAACTAATTGTTGTAGAGCTGCAACTATTAGTCAGAATCATTCAGTTAATAACTTTTACATTAATCATCCACTGTTTTAATAATCAATTAATGGATTTGATTATTTATCATTGTTTAATCTCATATTTTGGGCTTTTTTTTTTTTACCAAAATCAAGAAAAAAAAGATAATTGATCAATTTCCAGCTATCGTTAATCGATTCGAGTCATATTTAAGTAGAAAATGTCCAAATAATTAATGAATATTATTAGTTTTAAATCACCGCTGGTGTGTTTTTACTCTGTAAACCGACGGTTTTCTGGGTTTATTTCAGGAAACTAATGTGATAAAAGGTAAAAAAAAAGGAGATAAAAATTCTAAATTATTAGACATAAAAACACTCTTATGACAAAAAGCTTGTTTTCTTAATACAAGATAAAACTGACCAAATAAAAAAAAAGAATTCTTTGATATTTGATGCACACTGCTGGTGTGTTTTACTGTTTATTTCAGCCTGTTGATGTTGGTGCTATAAATGGTTTAATGATGGCCTGTGTTACTGGAAACAGCTGTGGTCCACAGCTGTTTCCAGTAACATCTGGACACCACTGGTGCCAGATGTTACTGTTGTGAAATCACGTGTTTGTCTAATCGATGCAGCGCGGAGGCAGGTAAACACGACTGAGTCAACAATAAACAGCTGATTGGAGGAGATTTAACCTGTAAAACCACATTTAAAGGAGCAGGCACCTCATTAACGGCTGAGCTGCTGCTGCCGGCTCATTATTAGAAAACTCTTAAAGGAGCAGGTCACTGTTTATACCAACAACGAGCTGGAGTCATGTGACCAACGAGCTGGAGTCATGTGACCAACGAGCTGGAGTCATGTGACCAACGAGCTGGAGTCATGTGACCAACGAGCTGGAGTCATGTGACCAACGAGCTGGAGTCATGTGACCAACGAGCTGGAGTCATGTGACCAATGAGCTGGAGTCATGTGACCAACGAGCTGGAGTCATGTGACCAACGAGCTGGAGTCATGTGACCAACGAGCTGGAGTCATGTGTGTGTGTGTATTTAGTGTGTGTGTGTGTGTGTATCGAATGTGTGTGTGTGTGTGTGTATTTAATGTGTGTGTGTGTATTTAATGTGTGTGTGTATTTAATGTGTGTGTGTGTATTATTGTGCGTGTGTGTGTATTTAATGTGTGTGTGTGTGTGTGTGTATTTAATGTGTGTGTGTACCTGTTGATGAACTCTTCATAACAGGAGTAAATAGCAGCCAGACAAACAGCCACCAGGTTTGGTAGAACTCGTGGATGAGGGCACTGCCCCGTCGGTCCGTGCATGCTGCAACACGGGGTCAGAGGTCAGTAAACAAACTACCACACAAACAAACAAAACCAGCTGCTACTGCTCACCTGTGGACAAACTTCTTAACGACCTCCATCCCAGCGTTGAGTTCATTCAGAGCCAGGATGTACTCCTGAGTGAAGAGACGCAGCCGGGGACACTTCCCAAAGTCCTGATGGACGAAAACAATGAGATGAAATAAAAAAAACAATGAGATGAAATAAAAAACAATGAGATGAAATAAAAAACAATGAGATGAAATAAAAGAAACAATGAGATGAAATAAAAAACAATGAGATGAAATAAAAAACAATGAGATGAAATAAAAAACAATGAGATGAAATAAAAGAAACAATGAGATGAAATAAAAAACAATGAGATGAAATAAAAAACAATGAGATGAAATAAAAGAAACAATGAGATGAAATAAAAAACAATGAGATGAAATAAAAAACAATGAGATGAAATAAAAAACAATGAGATGAAATAAAAGAAACAATGAGATGAAATAAAAAACAATGAGATGAAAGGTGTAAATTATTAGATTAAAGAACACTATGATACAGGTATGCTGTGCTATGATACATCATCATCATTCTCCTTATAATAAATGCTCTCACCATGTTGTGTTTGAGGATCCTCTGAACTACAGGAGTGAAAACTTCAATCACAACCATGGACCTGGGCCGCTCCCGACAGTGCTGCAAAACATGGGAAAAACACGGGAAACACCAACATGTTAATATCATGTTACGAGTATCAGGGATGAAATTCATGGATATAATAAAATAATTAGAATCTAAATCTAAACTCACCTTACAGAAGAACTCACACAGGTCAGGTGGAGGGTGGTTGTTTTCCAGGAGAGGAGCAATGGCCTGAAAACACACACACACACACACACACACACACACACACCACACACACACACAGGTTTTATTTCTGATCATAATAACACCTGACTGACTCTGTTACTCATTAACATCAGACTCACCACAATGATGTTCTCATGGTCCTGAGGACTGAGGCTGGAGTTCTGGAGGAGCAGGAGGAGGAGGAGGAGGAGGAGGAGGAGCAGGAGGAGGAGGAGGAGGAGCAGGAGGAGGAGGAGGAGGAGGAGGAAACAAGAAGAAGAGATTATTTTTTTGGTGTAATTACACAAACAGACATGAAAGGATGTTAAAGCTGGTGTGTGTGTGTGTGTGTGTGTGTACCTCAGCCAGCAGCAGGGAGATGATGTGTAGCAGGGTGTGTGTGTGTGTGTGTGTGTGTGTACCTCAGCCAGCAGCAGGGAGATGATGTGTAGCAGGGTGTGTGTGTGTGTGTGTGTGTGTGTGTGTGTGTACCTCAGCCAGCAGCAGGGAGATGATGTGTAGCAGGGTGTGTGTGTGTGTGTGTGTGTGTACCTCAGCCAGCAGCAGGGAGATGATGTGTAGCAGGGTGTGTGTGTGTGTGTGTGTGTGTACCTCAGCCAGCAGCAGGGAGATGATGTGTAGCGGTGTGTGTGTGTGTGTGTACCTCAGCCAGCAGCAGGGAGATGATGTGTAGCAGGGTGTGTGTGTGTGTGTGTGTGTACCTCAGCCAGCAGCAGGGAGATGATGTGTAGCAGGGTGTGTGTGTGTGTGTGTGTGTACCTCAGCCAGCAGCAGGGAGATGATGTGTAGCAGGGTGTGTGTGTGTGTGTGTGTGTACCTCAGCCAGCAGCAGGGAGATGATGTGTAGCAGGGTGTGTGTGTGTGTGTGTGTGTACCTCAGCCAGCAGCAGGGAGATGATGTGTAGCAGGGTGTGTGTGTGTGTGTGTACCTCAGCCAGCAGCAGGGAGATGATGTGTAGCGGGGTGTGTGTGTGTGTGTGTGTGTGTGTACCTCAGCCAGCAGCAGGGAGATGATGTGTAGCGGGGCCTGGTGGATGGACTCGTCCTGTAGGGGGGACGTCAGAGCCATGTCCACCAGAGACCGGATCTCCTTCAGAACCACGTCCCAGCGGCTCGGGTTGTTCAGAACCTTCCGGTACTTGTAGATCTTTTTCTGAGGAGGAGACACCAGCTGAGTGTGTGTGTGTGTGTGTGTGTGTGTGTGTGTGTAGTTTTACTCTCTGGATCTGACACTTTTAGAGCTCCGATCCTCATAAAACTCTGAAGAGCGATAAAAGCTGTAAAAAACACTGAGAAGCAATAAAAGCTCCAACTATTTTTGGCTGTTTGGACATAATCAACCTGCAATAAACATATAAACATCAGTGTGTGTGTGTGTGTGTGTGTGTGTGTGTGTGTGTGTGTGTGTGTGTGTGGTAATAATCTCTGAATTAATATGGAGTAGAACCTTATTTACTGCTGAGTCATGCTGCAGCATCACCCTTTATAACGTGGATGTGATGTTCCTCTGCTGTTCTCTGGTTTAATGTGCACCAAGGAGATCATTGAACTATAAAAAGGTTTTTATGGTTCTGAGGAGAATCGATGACGCTGATGATGATCAAACTCATTGATTCATAGTGAAAAAGGAGAAACTGTGAACTTACCTTCCACTGCAGGGAGTGAAACCACTGGTCCCTTAGGTAGCTGTTGGCAGCCTGCAACACACACACACACACACACACACACACACACACACACACACACACACACACACACACACACACACACACACACACACACACACACACACACACACACACACACACACACACACACACACACAAAAGGTACAAAAAAATTAGACTTTTTCATCTGTATAAATGAATAAAGTATAAAGTATTTAAAAAATGCAAATATATATAACAGGTAATCCTGTTTATAAAGAGATGAATCTATTTAATTAAGTGTAATAACAGTGTTCTAGTACATTCATGTGTATTTTAGTCATTTTCAGACGTGTTTTCATACATTTCTGAACCAGGTTTTTTACTCTGCTGTAAACGTTGATTTCAGTGTGAATTCCTCTGACGGATGATTCAGCAGCAGAAAATCTACAGTCATAAGCAGCTGAGGAGGATGACGTCAAGAAAATAATGAAAACTAATAAAGCGTTGATTCATTAAACCTCAATGAAAACACGCTGCGTTCATTATTACAGCTTCACATCATGTGAAAAAAACACCAGATTTAAGATGCAGACGAGTCTCAGCAACAGAAACTTTGATTTATTTCTATTTATTATCAGCAGAGTATTTAGTGATTAAAACAAGGAGGATTTTATTCACGTATGTTTAAAGGTGCAACAACCTGTGGAAAACAACCTGTGAAGGAAAAAAAACTAAAAAAATACAGGTGTAGACAGCTGTAGACAGGTGTAGACAGCTGTAGACAGGTGTAGACAGCTGTAGACATGTGTAGACATGTGTAGACAGCTGTGAGACAGGTGTAGACAGGTGTAGACAGCTGTGAGACAGCTGTAGACAGGTGTAGACAGCTGTGAGACAGCTGTAGACAGGTGTAGACATGTGTAGACAGCTGTGAGACAGCTGTAGACAGGTGTAGACATGTGTAGACATGTGTAGACAGGTGTAGACATGTGTAGACAGGTGTAGACAGGTGTAGACAGCTGTAGACAGGTGTAGACATGTGTAGACATGTGTAGACAGCTGTGAGACAGGTGTAGACAGCTGTAGACAGGTGTAGACAGCTGTGAGACAGGTGTAGACAGCTGTAGACAGGTGTAGACAGCTGTAGACAGGTGTAGACATGTGTAGACATGTGTAGACAGCTGTGAGACAGGTGTAGACAGCTGTAGACAGGTGTAGACAGCTGTAGACAGGTGTGAGACAGGTGTAGACAGCTGTGAGACAGGTGTAGACAGCTGTGAGACAGGTGTAGACATGTGTGGACAGTTGTAGACAGGTGTAGACATGTGTAGACAGCTGTGAGACAGGTGTAGACAGGTGTAGACAGGTGTAGACATGTGTAGACATGTGTAGACAGCTGTGAGACAGGTGTAGACATGTGTGGACAGGTGTAGACAGGTGTAGACATGTGTAGACATGTGTAGACAGCTGTGAGACAGGTGTAGACAGGTGTAGACATGTGTAGACATGTGTAGACAGCTGTGAGACAGGTGTAGACATGTGTGGACAGGTGTAGACAGGTGTAGACATGTGTAGACAGCTGTGAGACAGGTGTAGACCGGTGTAGACAGCTGTGAGACAGGTGTAGACATGTGTGGACAGGTGCAGACAGGTATGAGACAGCTGTAGACAGGTGTAGACAGGTGTAGACAGGTGTGGACAGGTGTGGACAGGTGTAGACAGGTGTAGACATGTGTAGACAGGTGTGGACAGGTGTAGACAGGTGTAGACAGGTGTGGACAGGTGTGGACAGGTGTAGACAGGTGTAGACATGTGTGGACAGGTGCAGACAGGTATGAGACAGCTGTAGACAGGTGTGAGACAGGTGTAGACAGGTGTAGACAGCTGTAGACAGGTGTAGACAGGTGTGAGACAGGTGTGGACAGGTGTGGACAGGTGTGGACAGGTATAGACAGGTGTGAGACAGGTATAGACTGGTGTTTTTTACCTGCAGCAGGACGGTGCCTCCAGGGAAGCTGAGCTGGACACAGTATTTAGGAGCGTTGTCCCATGACAGGAGCTGCAGGTCCTCTATGGAGCTGTAGGACAATGGTGAGTCCATGTAACCTGTCGGCTGCACAGGACACACACACACACACACACACACACACACACACACACACACACACACACACACACAGGAGAAGGAGATTAGACCAACATTTACACTACATTACTGCATATTTAAACAGAGCCGGCAGCAGAAAAACAGCATTTATTTTTACTGGCAGTCAGCTGGAAAGACAAAAAGAAACATATCCTGAGCTAACCTGCCCTGAGTAAACACACACACACACACACACACACACACACACACACGGTCAAACACACACACACACGGTTTTTATCAGATGTGCTGACATTTGATGCAGCTCTGAGTCAAACAGTCACAAAAGTGGAAAATCAATTTAGCAAAAGCCATTAATCACACAAACATCACCTCCAAAGACATTGTTCCTGCTGCTGTGAGCAAACACACACACGTACACACACACACACACACACACACACCTGTGTACACACACACACGTATAAACACACGCACACGTGTAGAGACACATGTATTTGTTATGATGGCATCGCTCAGTCTCAGCCGTTATAGATGTTTAATATATTTATGAGT
>CM060465.1:36340598-36378098 GCA_030544235.1 Lepturacanthus savala | reverse complement strand
TGATTGGACGACAAGAAAGTGGGCGGGGCTTAGCACTGAGCTCTCTCTCTCTCTCTATATATATATATATATATATATACTTGAATTGAACTGAATTATTATAGCATCAAATAAGTTTTATTTCACATGTTTACAGGACATTAACACACTTCTATCTGCACAAAGATTATAATTATTAGATTTATTTATCAATAAAATCTACTGGGAGAAGCATCTTAAAACATTAAAATTAAAACTATACTATAATATATACTTTTAGTATTTATTATTATATCATTACTATTATTAATATAAATAAGTATTACCTTAATATTATAATTGTTATTGGTACACATATTATAGTAATTATATAAATTACTAATGAATTACTATTATTTTAAATGTGTTACTATTATTTTGAATGTATTTTATTTTAAAATACTTGTATACACACATATTTAGTGATTAAAACAAGTAGTATAATATACTACAATAATATAACAGTCTGTATAATGAGTACTATAATAGGAGAGTACTTATAGTATAATAAGTATTTTTCAATAAATACATGTATTTAGTGCTTAAAACACACTACAGTAATATAACATAGTCTGTATAATAAATACTTTTAGAAGTACTAGAACAGTATTTGACTAATAACATATACTTCTGATAATTTAAGTTCATTTTTCTGATAATACTTCTGTACTTTTACTTAAATCTTCAACTAACCGAGTATTTTCTGATAGTATTTCTACTTTTACTCCAGTTAATATTCAGGTGCCTTATGTATGAACACTGGAAATGTGTGTTTTCCTTTTAATTGTCTCAGTTTCTCACCGGTTTAAATAAAAAAAGAAAGAAAACCAACAGAGGACTCAGGCGGAAGCTGATGACTTCCTGTCTGTCGACCTGGTTCATGAGTTTCAGACTCTGAGTTTATGATGAAAAAACAACGAGACCATCGATAAAACCCGAGGTTTTCACATGAGGAGAAAGTCACGTTGTTAGAAGCATCACTTCCTGTTTATAGATATCAAAGTCACAGAAAACTGATCAAATAAACCAGATGTACATTAGAGATTTACACATTTAATTAGTATGAAGAGAAGCGACAATATAAAGTCATGTTTAAGAGTTAAGAGTTTAAACTTTTTACTCTCATATTTGATCAAAATCAAGAAAAAAAGATGGTTAATCAATTAGTTTCCAACTATCACATTAATTTCCAACTATTCTGATAATTGATTAATAGATTAGTCATTCATTCAGTCTAAATTCTCTGGTTCCAGCTTCTCTTCTCTGATTATTTCCTGGTTTCTTTAATCTTCTATATCAGGAAACTGACTGAAACTTCACAGGATCTAGAACGGAACCCTGAGGAACCCCACATTTGATTCGACATCAAACTATTTTTATAATCGATAGATTAGAGTCATTTATTCAGTATAAAATGTGTAAATTCTCTGGTTCCAGCTTCTCTTCTCTGATTATTTCCTGGTTCTTTAGTCTCTATAATAATAAACTGATGATCTTTGGACAAAAAAAGACATTTTAGGTTGATTCTTAAACATTTTACACCATTTAATGAACCAAACTACTAATCGATTAATCATTTCAATAATTGATAGATTAATCCACTATGAAAATAGCCGTTAATTGCAGCTTAAAGCCAATGAATAATATGTTTAATATCATGTTATAGGGGTGTTTTTAGAGTAATAAGATAGAATTACATTCTCTGTTAAGCAAAGAAATAAGAAATGTGTGTGAAAAAAGTCTGAAACTACAACTATGGTGAAAACACCGTTACGTTTTCAGTCAGAGGCTCTGTAACCTCCATAAATCAGCAGGTTCCCTGTGGACACATCAATGGGTTTAATTTCCCTGCAACCAGACTACAACACTCCACCGGTTCAGGATTTACTGGTCCTGAAACAGGATCCAGCTTCTTCCAGCAGCAGTAACGTTACACCTGTTCACATCTGTCCTCCGACAGCAGCAAAACTCACTTCAGAAGGAGTTTCACCCGATAAAACTGAAGCTGCAGAGAGATAAACTCTACTTCTTCTATTAGAGAATCCTGACTTCTTCTTCTACGACTAGTTGGGTTCATAAAAACAGCAGAAACTCCCCTGGTGTTGACCTCATTAGCCTGAGGCTGAAAGGATGAATTTCAATGGAAATCTTGGTCAAAATTAAGAATTTACTCACAATACAACTAGAAACTGAAACTAATCTACATGAATGAGGTTGTTAACCTGTGTTAAACATTATCATTTATTGTTATAACCAATTAACATTATTATTATAATAATCCCATCATTATTAATAAAGTAGATGACGTCATCATACAATCAATAACGGTCCAGAAACAACTAGAAAACCTCCAGCGCCACGCCAACATCTCTAAAGTCTGGTTTATTCTACTAAAGTCTAGTTTATTCTGCTAAAGTCTAGTTTATTCTTCTAAAGTCTAGTTTATTCTGCTAAAGTCTAATTTATTCTATTAAAGTCTAGTTTATTCTCCTAAAGTCTAGTTTATTCTTCTAAAGTCTGGTTTATTCTGCTAAAGTCTAGTTTATTCTGCTAAAGTCTAGTTTATTCTGCTAAAGTCTAGTTTATTCTGCTAAAGTCTAATTTATTCTATTAAAGTCTAGTTTATTCTCCTAAAGTCTAGTTTATTCTCCTAAAGTCTAGTTTATTCTCCTAAAGTCTAGTTTATTCTACTAAAGTCTAGTTTATTCTGCTAAAGTCTAATTTATTCTATTAAAGTCTAGTTTATTCTCCTAAAGTCTAGTTTATTCTGCTAAAGTCTAGTTTATTCTACTAAAGTCTAGTTTATTCTGCTAAAGTCTAATTTATTCTATTAAAGTCTAGTTTATTCTCCTAAAGTCTAGTTTATTCTCCTAAAGTCTAGTTTATTCTACTAAAGTCTAGTTTATTCTATTAAAGTCTAGTTTATTCTCCTAAAGTCTAGTTTATTCTCCTAAAGTCTAGTTTATTCTGCTAAAGTCTAATTTATTCTATTAAAGTCTAGTTTATTCTCCTAAAGTCTAATTTATTCTATTAAAGTCTAGTTTATTCTCCTAAAGTCTAGTTTATTCTCCTAAAGTCTAGTTTATTCTACTAAAGTCTAGTTTATTCTGCTAAAGTCTAGTTTATTCTCCTAAAGTCTAGTTTATTCTCCTAAAGTCTAGTTTATTCTGCTAAAGTCTAATTTATTCTATTAAAGTCTAGTTTATTCTCCTAAAGTCTAATTTATTCTATTAAAGTCTAGTTTATTCTCCTAAAGTCTAGTTTATTCTCCTAAAGTCTAGTTTATTCTCCTAAAGTCTAGTTTATTGTACTAAAGTCTAGTTTATTCTGCTAAAGTCTAGTTTATTCTCCTAAAGTCTAGTTTATTCTCCTAAAGTCTAATTTATTCTATTAAAGTCTAGTTTATTCTCCTAAAGTCTAGTTTATTCTCCTAAAGTCTAGTTTATTCTCCTAAAGTCTAGTTTATTCTGCTAAAGTCTAGTTTATTCTCCTAAAGTCTAGTTTATTCTGCTAAAGTCTAGTTTATTCTGCTAAAGTCTAGTTTATTCTTCTAAAGTCTAGTTTATTCTTCTAAAGTCTAGTTTAAACTAGAGTAACTAGAGAACTAGAGACTTTAGAAGAATAAACCAGACTTTAGAAGAATAAACTAGACTCTAGTTTAAACCAGACTTCTCGGCCTTGACTGAGCGAGTCAGACTAGAACAGGAAGTGCTGAGTCCTTCTTACGCAAATGTGATGTAGGTTAGATTCTGAGTACAGTCAGTCAAAGGAAATATACGTGACTCACTCTCTACTCAACTCCTGTTCTTGTACACACACACACACACACACACACACACACACACACACACACACACACACACACACACACACACACACACACACACACACACACACACACTTTATAATTTTTGGTAAATTCAATTAATTTCACACAATTTAGGATTTGTAAGAAATGACATTCTATGAATTTAAATTAGTTCATTAGATCACTATACTTCAACAGGAATAACATGAAGTTATAGTATATAACTAGACCACATATAACACATTAACACATTTTAATCAAATATATTGACCCTATGCTGCATTAAATCTATTACTGAGCCATGGTAAAGAATGTTTGGAATGACTTAAAATGGCCTATATAACAGTAAGAATAAGAAGGTGGTATAGGTTTATACACTAGGAATTTATCATATTTGCATATTGTTGATATATAGAAACAAATCGATCTAATAAAGTCAAGTTAATGTTTTTTTATTTGGTGAAAATTTTCCCAAATTCTGAATAAAGACCACAATGATGCTCACATGTCCACCAGCAATAGGGATATCCTGGTCATGTGACCTCATGAATTGCGTGTCCTTCAAAATAAAAGCCTCCTTTTCACAATTGACTGTAAAAACTACATTTTTTTTGTTGAATATTTTTGTCAAAGTAAAACTAATAAGAAATAAATAAGAATACCCTTTATACTTCTAGTAAAATGCTTTAATTTGTTCACTGAGATTCAGTAAATAGATTTTGAATCCATTAGAAGACGATGGAACCAGTAAAATAAGTTGGATTCCTGTGATGTGTTCCTGCAGTAAAAACCCTGGTTGGCAGCATGTCTGTGTTTCACAAAGCTCTTTTCTCAGAGTCATCCTCAGAGTTATTCGCTGTGCGTGGGGATGTTGTCGGAGACGTCAATGCTCTTTGCCTTTTTATTGGAAGGAGCCGCTCTCGCAGCATTGTTCTCCGCCCACACCCGACCGCTCCGTTCCACCGCCGAGTACAACACGAGCACTCAGGGAGGAACAAGAAATAAAACAACATTCACTCAGGGAAGAAACACACATTCATGCTGCATAACACATAGAAGATAAAAAACACACATTCATGCTGCACAACACATAGAATATAACACACATTCATGCTGCACAACACATAGAAGATAAAAACACACATTCATGCTGCACAACACATAGAAGATAAAAAACACACATTCATGCTGCACAACACATAGAATATAAAAAACACACATTCATGCTGCACAACACATAGAATATAACACACATTCATGCTGCACAACACATAGAAGATAAAAAACACACATTCATGCTGCATAACACATAGAATATAAAAAACACACATTCATGCTGCATAACACATAGAATATAAAAAACACACATTCATGCTGCACAACACATAGAATATAAAAAACACACATTCATGCTGCTACATGAAGATATATAAAATAAAAAGAGGGAAAAGAGAAAGTCTCTGCCTCATGTTTCAGCCTTAAAGGAGAAAAGAATCTATGATGTCGTTGTACATTACAGAAACACTCACACACACATTACAAACTACATACACACACATTACAGAAACACACACACTAATAACCCCCCCCCCCACACACACACACACACACTCAGCCGATAACAGACATATACTAACAATATAATATATTTTTCAGGTGAATTTCTTTGTTTGAAGATAATTTTCATATTTTTTTACTCAAAATCAACGTGACCCAGCAGGAAAATGTAACACGATCCATGTTTAATGCAGCAGTTGATGTGAAGCCCAGATGTTTATCCTCCATATAACAACATGTTTCACCACTGCCAGGCTGAGATTGTTATCAGGCAGAGAGGAGGCCGTTTGCATGTTTTAACCTTCACTATCAGCTATAGGGAGGTGGATGGGGCATGTATCCCCAGATGTGTTTGTTTCCTACATCTCTCTATATGTATTTTACCTCTACCAGGCTGGGATTGTTATCATCAGGCAGTAGGGACGAGTTTCATTAAAGACTCGGAACAGAACCATATATACTGCTGCTGCTGATGCTGCTGATGATGATTTCTGTTGTGTCTTATGGTGAACTAAACATTTTGATAACAACCTGAGCCTGACAGTACCTCATATTATAGTGTGTGAAGTCAATACTGATCTAAAGTTAAGAAATTTCTCCTGAGATCAATCTAATAGTTAATAGATATCAATCTAATAGTACTAACTAACAACATTTTAATCCCTGCCAGGCTGGGATTGTTATCACCAGGCAGAGGGGGCAGTGGAAACCTCTACAGGTCTCATTACATCTGGAAACAGAACCAAATGATCATTTCTGTTGTGAACAAAACATTCTGATGACAAGCTGAGCCCGACAGTACCTAATTATTATAGTGTGTGTGGAGTGGCTGCTGGTTCTTGCTCAACAGTGAACCAAATTGAGAAATTTCTGCCCGGATGACTCTGATGTTTGGCCAATAGGATCCAAAATTCTTCTTTAACAGGCAGAAACACAGTTACCTAAATCCAGATCTGACGTCTCAGAAGGAGACAAGGTTTTATCCCGTTATAAACATGCTACAGGATTTAAATAATCAGATTTTATTCACCATTTTAACTATAAAACACTTCAACCAAAGAAATTTGCAGGAAAATCCCCCCCACTACATCGTGTGACGTAACTACAAGATGTCAAAATTCCATGAATTCTAGATTATTCTGTAGAAAATAAGCTGTTGCCTGATTCCATAAAAAGGAAAAGAGACGTTTCCTGGCTGCTTGTTGACTGGCCAAAGTTCGAACACCGCCCCCCGTTTCCCACTCCAACCACGATCAATACAGATCACTGATAGAAAACACATGGAGGGAATTCACTGCACGGTATTTGGAAATGCGAGTTCTTAACAAATCCCTCAATAAACTGATAAAACAGCGTCTATCTGCCCCGTAACGGTACGAATGTACCGCTCTTTGTCAGAATTTAAAACATGAGTAGGAAACATCAGGTTAATCACCTCTAATGATTATCTTTTAACCAGATATCACTTCTTTTGGCAGTTTGAGGGAGAAAAAGCATAAAAATCTTCATGTTACTAACTTTTTCTTCTCTCACCAGGCCATCGGTGTGAATTTAAGTCTGCACATTTAAAGGTTAAATAAATAACACGTTTAGTTCAACTTCTTTAACCCATTTAAGTCCAGATATTTCATGCATATAATTATATCAGTTGAGTCACTATCCATTATGTTACGCATCTATTTGTTTCCATTTTGTCCCATTTTCTTTGCAGAAAACATCATTTTAATGACTGTTATAGTTGCTGCTTGCACAAATCTGCCCATAAACAAAGAGACTTGAATAATAATTATATATAAATATATTCGTCATGTTGTTGGGAGGAAGGGGCAGGAAGTTGATGACGTTCTAAAAGAGCCAGCACTTATACACTTAATTTTTTAATAAAGTTAGGAAAAGAGTCGCTGTACGAGCAACATTTCTATATTTAATTTGAAGGAATAAAACGACACTCATAGACTTAAAGGCTCAGGTTTAAACGGGTTCAGAGGTTATGCAACTTTTAGCGTTTTGGCTTGTGTAACACACAGAGATGTAGGAAGTATAAAAATAGAATAAAACAGATAAGATGAAGCAGAATTAAGAACAGGGAAGAAGAAACTAACACAAAAACTTCAATGAATTTAAGAGAAAACAAATACATAGAAGCCGAATCCTGGTTTTAATGGGAGTGTGGTCTAAAAGCTGTATTCTAACAGTTAATAAAGTTTATTTAAGGACAATAACTCCTCATATTAGATGTTTAGAGGTTTATTTAGCAGCTTTATTTTAATGCAGCTTGTCTTATTGATGTCTTGGCTGATCAGAAAAGGAATAAATGCTAATGCTAATGAGCTAACGCGGGTCAACAAACCCACAGCTCGTCCTGTCCAGGAAGCAGCTGTTGAAAAACGTGTTCAGGTCGTTGTAAAAAGAACAAACTGTGCATTGATGAAGCGCAGAGAGGAAGCCACGGTGGTGACGTCACGCTCCACGGCCACGCCCACAACGGACATCATCAACAACAACAACAACAACAACAACAACAACAACATGTGTCTGGTCTGTCGGCAGCACACGGGTCAAAAAACACAAGAGAAACACGCAAAAACAGACTCAGGGGTAAAAGTTTTCAGTTTAAAGTGAAGTTAGAATCATTTAGAATTAAATAAAAACATGACAGAAACAGAGGAGTTTTATTTTGAAAAACGTAATAAAGCACGGCTGAATGTGTTAGAGCTGCAATTCAATTTAACTTTATTTATAAAACCTGAGTAAAAACAACCCAAAGATCATCGGTTTACTATTATAGAGACTAAAGAAAGTAGTTTATTAGTAGTTTGGTTCATAAAATGGTGTAAAATATGGATCTGAAGATGAAGATTCAACCTAAAATGTCTTTTTTTGTCCAAAGATCATCAGTTTATTATTATAGAGACTAAAGAAACCAGGAAATAATCAGAGAAGAGAAGCTGGAACCAGAGAATTTACACATTTACTGATTAATCAATGACTCTGATCTATTAATGGAATTTTTTTGTTGAATTTTTTAGTCGTTCTTTTTTGTTATAATTTTTTTTTATAATTTTTTCTTATAATTTAAATTTTTTTGTATTTTTAATATTTGTAGCTTTTTATTTTCAGTAATTTCAGTATTTTTGGGGGTGATTTTAGTATATTAGTATATATATATATATATATATATATATATATATATATATATATATATATATATATATATATATATAAAATATATTTTTACTTTTGACATTTAAACTTTATCCATACATTAAACAAACTTTATCACCTGTCCACCAATTATTGAATTAATTAGTTTGGTTCATTTTCTACTGAATAAAATGATTCTAATTCATTAATCAGTTATTAAATGATCGGTGATTAAACGTTGCAGCTCTACTCAACGACAAAACAAGAATTTAAGAACCACACAAACAACAGATTCATCTCTTCAATAATCAATAATCAATAGATTATTTTCAGCTCTAATGTGCGTGCTGACTCAGCAGGAGTTGATCTACAGGAGAATAAATATTCTACACAGAATCAGCCTGAGTGTGTTTCTATTACATCAGATTTACTGGATTTTATTTAACAAAATAAAAGACATTTTCAGTAAAAATTCACCAGAATGTGTTTGACACTGGACAAAGAATCTTCTAGGAAGAAAAATGTGAGCATTTTAAATTTAAATGCAGCAAACTGGTGTGATTATTGATAGTCAATAAATAGACTATCAATAATCACTATTAATCAGCGGTGTCATTTCAGTTTAAGGGAGGATTAGGGTCAGAAACATTAAGAAATTATAGACTTAAATACAGAAATCACTATGAATGTATAATACCAGTCTTCAGATTGAGATATGTGTTAATTAATCAGATTTTTACCTGTTTTAAATGGACCTTAAAGGGATTTTCTTCTAGTTTTTAACTCTCTCATCATGTTAAAAACAAAAACCCCTCCAACAAAAGGTGTGTTGATAAAACACGGAGGCTGCAGGCTGCTGCTAAATGTCAGAGGAGCTGATTAATAAAGAAAAAACAGCAGGGAAATGACTGCTATGATTTATCCTGACTGAAAAAACACCCTGTTATTCTGCCTATATGTTTAGATCAAGTGGAAAACATTAAATGTTTATTATTATATGAACTACAGCCTCGTTGTTAAGTACATTTAACAGTATTTATTAGTATAATCTGTCTATAAAGCTGCATAATTGGTTCTATATTAATTAAAGCTGCAACGATTAATTGAGCATTTTGTAACTCGCCCTATAAAATACTATTTAAATAAAGGTGTTAAGAATATTACACTTTAATATATTTATTATAACTAGTTCACTAATACATTTATAGAAATCATTCAACACTAAAAATTATACATTAAACATTCAAATCTATTTAATAAACATAGGTTTTTATAGTTTCCAGTTATTACATTAATAAAATGAATTGATAATCAATTAATGGATGTGGATCATTTAGAATTAAGAGTTTAAACCTGACAATAAAACAAGAAACACAAGACTTTTATTTTGAAAAGTGGAGTGAACCGTGCCTAAATGTGTTGCAACGATCAGACAATTAATTGATTAATTTCCAATTATTACATTAATTACTAACTATTCTGATAATCAATTAATGGATTAGAGTCATTTATTAATTAGTAAATGTGTAAATTCTCTGGTTCCAGCTTCTCTTCTCTGATTATTTCCTGGTTTCTTTAGTCTCTATAATAATAAACTGATGATCTTTGGATAAATAAAGACATTTTACAGCATTTAATGAACCAAACAACTAATAAATTAATCGTTTGGTTAATCGATAGATTAATTAACTGATCAGAATAGTCGTTAGCTGCAACTCTATGGGCGTCATTTTCCTAGAATCAATAATTAGTAACTGTAAAGTTATCATTATTATAATAACACATGAATTACCTTCATTTATTTATTATAAAAAGGGTAAAAAAAAAATAGACTTTATAGTTTCACACTTTCTGTTGTTATTTAGGTCTGATGTTGAAAACCTGTGTTTCATAGCTAATTAACTAATCAATCAATCAATCGATCAGCTGAGGGGCTGATCAGCTGATCGACAGTTCACACCAACAATGCTGCTCTGTCCTGGGAGATAAATACGATCAATTTTTATCGGATTCACAATCTGGAAAATCACAGGAGGAGAAATATTTGTCAGAATGTCGTCTTAAAGGTGCAGAGAATGATAAAAACATGTTTCAGAGGCTGTGTGTAATATTTAGTTTAGTAGTAACTAACAACAGATACTGAGTGTGTGAGAAGGCGACTGTATTGCTGCTACCTCATTAGAGTAATAAACTGGGAGAATGGAGAAATAACACCTTTAATGACGTAAAAATGATCTTTGGCTGCAACATCAGTCACAATAATTGCAAATTAGATATTTTTCTAAATCAATATTAGTGAAAACGGCCCATTAGCAGCGTCCTTCCTGCCTCCATCTGACTGATATAAACAGTGGTTTGTTGTGGACACACACACACACACACACACACACACACACTCAGAGTTTAAACCTGATTGAAGCCACGATAAAACATGATAGAAACAGAGGACTTTTATTTTGAAAAATGTAGTGAACCATGCCTAAATGTGTTAGAGCTGCAACGATTAGACAATTGATCGATTACTTGTCAACTATTACGTTAATCTCCAACTATTTTTATAATCGATTAATGAGGATGAGAATGATTTGAGGTATTTTAAAGAATAAAACGTTAAATTTCTTCAATATCAATTAGATTTTTGTCTGACTAACACTCCAAAACCTCATGATATTCGATTCACAGTCATATAAGACAAGAAAAACTAAAAATTAAGAGTGAAATGACTAATTTCCCATCAGATTCAGCTGCTGATTCATTTTCTCAATCCATTACTAACCCATAGATATAAATAGAGCTGCAATGATTAGTTGACTGATTGATTAGTTCTTCATATTAATCATCAACTATTCTAATCAATTAAAGGATCTAGAACGGAACCTTGAGGAACCCCACATTTGATTTGACATCAAACTATTTTTATAATCAATTCATTGATTTGAGTCATTTCATTTAGTAGAAAATGTGTAAATTCTCTGGTTCCAGCTTCTCTTCTCTGATTATTTCCTGGTTTCTTTAGTCTCTATAATAATAAACTGATGATCTTTGGATAAAAAAAGACATTTTAGGTTGAATCTTGAGCTGAAACCAGAGAATTTGGACATTTTCTACTTAAAAATGACTCAAATCTATTAATTAATTATCAAATTGTTAGATATTGATGTAATAGTTGGTACCTAAGTGTTGAATGAATGACTGAATGTAAAGTGAGTGATTAGAAACCTGCTTCATAACTATAATGTATTATATTAGTATTATTACACATACATGTTCTTATTAATCCATTTTAAAATAGTGTTGCAGCTCTACTAGACCAGATTTTCATCTTCGGGAAACAGTAATTGACATTTTACACCATTTTATGAACCAAACGCGTCTTATCAATAATCAATAGATTATTTTCAGCTCTAATGTTCATGCTGACTCAGCAGAACGAGAAAAGTTGATCTACAGGAAAAAATCAATAAATAGACTATCAATAATCACTATTAATGTATAATATCAGTGTTCAGATAGCTTAAATCTTTACTAAATGTACCTTAAAGGGGTATTTTATTCAAATTGTTAACATGTGAGTGGACAAATCTTTTTGGGGTTATTTTATTTATCATTATTTAGACCAACAGATTATACAAATCAGAGCCTGAGGGAAAAAATGACTCTACAGCCTCAGTCCCTTTATTCACAGGTGAGGTAAAGGTGTGTTATAGCTGTTATAGGGAAGTGATGGAGGAGGAGGAGGAGGAGGAGGAGGAGGAGGAGGAGGACGCGGCCGTGCAAACAGTGACACGCTGCTTTCCTTTAAACTGCGTCAACGGCGCACCGCACCGCGCGCGCCGTGCGTAAAATCCGTGCGTCGGAGACAAGAAAAGACAAACACCGACGCTGCCTGTGGAATGTGAAACGCAGCATATTACACACACACGCACACATACGCACGCACGCAGCTACTCACAGTGGCCGAGGTCAGGCTGCTGTCGGTGAGGGTGAGGTGGTGCGGCTCCCACCGCCGCAGGAACTTGGAGGTGAGGATCTTGCTGAGGAAGGTGCGGGGGTGCTTCACCACGCACACCTGGATGTCGCCCTCGTGCAGCAGCTTGTAGCGCATCCCGCCGCTGCCGCAGTGGTGCAGGGACCTCTTGCAGGGCCCCGCGCCGGGCTTGGTGGCGTTGGCGGCGGCGGCCGTGGTGTTGTTGTTGTTCCCCTCCGACAGCGACATCTCCCCCAGCAGAGGCTTGTTCTCCTCGCACTGGTAGAACTGGTTGTTGTGCAGCTCGCCGCCGCAGCCGCCGTTTCCGCCGCCGTTGAAATCCATAGTCCACGGTAATCCCAAACGGTTTTTATCGGTTCCAAAAAACGAGAAATCCTACATGTAGATACACAAATAAAATACAGAAGGGTCTGTGATCAGGAGGAGGAGGAGGGGGGTCTACCTACCTACCGACCGCTACTACTCGACCTCACGGCGGCGGATCCACGCGCACGCGAAGCTTTTTATGACACACTGCAAATAATCCACCATTTTTTCCTCCAACGCACGCACACACACACGTACACAATGAATTGTCTCCGCGGTGCGCGTCTCTAGCCGCCCCCCCACCTCCTCCTCCTCCACCCCCTCCTCTCAGCCACCAGCGAGCTATTCAATATGTTAGGGCCATGGCCTGATCCGCTCCCGTCCGCCCCGCAGGAGCCGCAAAAAACCGTAAAAACCGCAGTAATCCAACGGCGCGGCGCGACCAGACGGGAGACCCGGGGACGGGTATCCAATGGCGGCGGCTGTCGGCTCTCTCCGCCGGGGGTTTTGTGGTCATTACAGGCTCAGTGGCACCGTTTCCTTTTTATCCGGCCGTCTCCCCCCCCTCTATCTCGGCGTGAAGGAGCCAGCTCTCTCCGGCCGCGCCGATTGGCCCCGCGCGTCCATGTGATGCGGGACTGACGTCAATGGGGAGGCGAGCGGATGGGCCCGTGTGTCTTTTGCGCTCGGCTGTCTGCTGAGGGCGCACTCACCCCTCCTCCTCCTCCTCCTCCTCCTCCTCCTCCTCCTCCTCCTCCTCCTCCTCCACTTTTTTTTCTTTCTCCTTCTCTGGAAATGACTGTCAGCATCATTTTCCAGAGAGAAGGACATTGAGGGACCCGTAAAAAAAAATTAAATCATAAATCAACATGACGTCACCAGGAAGAACAGATGACGTCAACATAAAGTGCCCTCACAAGTGATAAAACACACTAAAGTGCCCTCAGAACAAAAAAAACACCATTAAGTGCCCTAACAAGTGACAAAATGTGTATGAAAGTGCCCTTGTGAGTGACAAAGCATGTACTAAAGTGCCCTCGTCAGTGGCAAAACACACTAAAGTGCCCACAGAAATGATAGAACACACACTAAAGTGCCCTCATGGGTAAAAACACACACTAAAGGGTGTTTTGAGGACAGGACAATTAAAAAAGTGCCATCACAAGTGACAAAGCACAATCTAAAGTGCCCTTGTGAGTAACAAAGCATGTACTAAAGTGCCCTCATCAGTAACACAACACTCTAAAGTGCCTCCAGAAGTGATATAACACAGTAAACTGCCCTAATGAGTAAAAACACACACTAAAGTGTGTTTTGAGTGACGAAACACTCTTTAAAGTGCCCTCACAAGTGACTAAACCCCCTAAAGTGCCCTCCAAAGTGCCCTAATGAGAGAATATGCGTGCACAGTAAAAAAATACACATAAAATGAAATGTAAATTCACCAACCTGTGTCTGAGGCAGTTATTTAACAGGTTTATTTACTTCTGTTGAACACAGCCATTTTCTCAGGTGACTCCAGCACCTGTTTGGTAACTTCATGCAGCAGCAGCAGCAGCAGCAGCAGCAGCAGCAGCAGCAGCAGCAGCAGCAGCAGCAGCAGCAGCAGCAGCAGCAGCAGCAGCAGCAGCAGCAGCAGGTCTTTGTTTATTCAGGAAAACACATTCCTGTGGCAGGATGTAATGAATATCAGAGCCTGGAGGGCTGGGTTCTGTCTCTCTGGTCCCGGATGATGAATCCAGGTATCAGGTAGGACGGGTTCCTGTAAAACACTCACCTGGCCGCACCTTGTCAGGGATATCTGAGCGATTAGAGGCCCTGGAGTCACGGCTGCAGCTTCCTCTAAGTCAGCGACTCATGACTCAGCACGTTCCTGCTGTTCTCCTGTTATCACATAGACAGAATCAACTGGAACATCTGGAAATATAAGACACATTAAATATGAGCTGGTTGACAAATAATCTCAAATCTCTGCTGCGAGAAGAACAAACCTGTAGAACATTTTCATTAATATGCATTATCCCTGTTTTAAATAAACCCAAACTCATAATAGTGATTATAGATAATCTATAACTGATATTATACATTAATAGTGATTATTGATCATCTATAACTGATATTATACATTAATAGTGATTATTGATAATCTATAACTGATATTATACATTAATAGTGATTATTGATAATCTATAACTGATATTATACATTAATAGTGATTATTGATAATCTATAACTGATATTATACATTAATAGTGATTATTGATAATCTATTTATTGATTTTTCTCTCCAATCACACCAGATTACTGCATTTAAATTCAGAATGTTCTAATTTTTCTAACCCCTGGACCCCCTAGGAGGCAGATTTCCTGCCTTAAACTGAAATGACGTCCCCTGTTGTTCTTATAATATGTGATTCTGTGTCTACCAGCAGCAGCAGCAGCAGAGTTAGCAGCAGCAGAGTTAGCAGCAGCAGAGTTAGCAGCAGCAGAGTTAGCAGCAGCAGAGTTAGCAGCAGCAGCATCATCTGATCTCCAGAGTCCAGACTCTCAGCACAAACAGCGCCGTGTCACCGTTGAGGTTTCCTCGTGTTCCCAATGGGAAGTTCTCTGGAAGAAGTTCTTTTTATTTTTTTTTCCATGGCTGCCCACAGTCCCAGCAGCCTGTATTGTTCCGGAGACGAGTCTCAACACGACCAGACGGCCTGCTGTTGTGTCAACACTCCACCGAGCCGACAGGGGGGAGAAAACATGTCACACACACCACACTGATGTATAGATGTGGCAATAATGGAAGTAACTGGAATAAACACACCATTACTCACTGCTGCTTACTGGTATTTAGATATATTTAGAACCATTAAATTACATTTCCTATACGTGTGGGAGACACACATCCTGATGAAAACTTTATTAATATATCAACTGACTGATTATTGATGAACTATCACATTAATCAACTATTCTGATAATCAATAAATGGATTTAAGTCATTTATTCAGTATAAAATGTCTCTGGTTCCAGCTTCTCTTCTCTGATTATTTCCTGGTTTCTTTATTGTCTATAATAATAAACTGATGATCTTTGGACAAAAAAACACATTTTAGGTTGAATCTTCACCTTTGATGAAACACTGATCCACATTTTACAGCATTTTATCAACCAAACTACTAATTAATTCAATAATTGATGGATAGCTTATGAAGTTTGTTTAATGAATGTATAAAATCTAAATGTTAAAAATAAATAAATACAAAAAACAAATACTTAAACTACAAAAATACAAATTACAAAATTATTTTACTTAAATTAAGTAAAATAAATTATGTACTAAAATATTTTAAAAATTAAAAAAGTTACTAAAAAATCTTCAACTATATACTATACTACTATATATATATATATATATATATATATATATATATATATATATATATATATTCTTACCTGATGTTAGTCAGAGTTTGACTGATCTGAGTCGTTTAATGACTATAAATAGATATCATATCATTAAATATCATTATTTTATTTTATTTGTTTTTATTATCTTTTTATTTTATTATTTATTTTATTTGCCTTTTTTAACGGCTAACGGCTACTGATGCTTCAGCAACCGTTCGCGCCCAAAGTCACCAGTTGCCATGGTAACACTTCAACTCTTAACGGCTCGTTAGGCAGGATGACGTCATCGTCCCTGGCAACCGTTGTAGTCCCATTTAGCCGAATAGCAGCTTTTTAGAAGACAAAAAAGCTTTAAAACTCACCAGTGACGATTTACCGATGTTACATTTTATTTTTGTTACCGGAAGTGATCCACAAACCTCATCGTGACAACAAATTACTTTTAAATGTGATTTCTGGGTTGAAATATGCTCGAACTTACTGTGGAAATAAATACCGCTGGATCCTTTCAGAAGCTTTGTTATCCAGCCTTTAAGTGCGGTGTCTCTTCAGGAACTTTGTGCCATTAATTCTTGTTTTTTCGAGGTTTATTACCCATTTCTCTCCCCAAAAAACGGCACAAATAAAAGCCGCTTCGTGTATTCGCGCGGTCTTTGTCTATATATCACGTGCCGCCTCTGACCAATCAGAGCCGCGCTTAGGTGGAATCAGGAAGTAGATCCAGCAGATACGAAAAAAGTAAAAGAAGCAAATAAAAAAAAAATAAAGAAAGAAAATGGTGCAAACAATGATAAAACGTTGTTAGGTATATTTTTTATTTGAATTCATGCTATTTTTATGCTTTTTAACCATCTTCCACTTGTCTGCCCTATACATATTTATGTCATATTAGCATGCTAGGCTAACTTTCAGATTCAACAGAAGGAAACAGTAAAGCGGTCACAGGACTGACGGGAAGTGACTGAACAAGCATGTTCACTGATGGGGAAGTTAAAAAAATGATTCTATATTTTTGTTTCTCTAAATTAAACTCTAAATTAACTCTCGAGGAGCCACTGTCAACTTCAGTCGAGAAGATGCTGCACTCAATAAATCAGCAGATTTTGTCAAATGTGATTTACACTTAAAAAAAAGTTCAAAAGAATTGAAATAAATTCAGGTTAAATGATTTATTTGGTGAAAATTTTCCCAAATTCTGAATAAAAGATGGAGACAGCGATGCTCACATGTCAAATGTCCATCAGCAATAGGGATATCCTGGTCATGTGACCTCATGAGTTGTATGTCCCTTCAAAATAAAAGCCCCCTTTTCATACCTAACTGTAAAAACAGATTTTATATCACAGCTTTTTGGAAAAAATGAAGATAATAGAGAGTTAAAACGTGACACTTCATGAACATTCTATAATGCAAGTTGGCTATGACGTCATAATATGCAAATTAGATGGACAAATTTAACCCCTACATAAACTTTAGGTCTTCCTTAATATTTCTCTAATTTACAGAAAGTAAATTTAAGACGTTTTATAAAAACCCTCCCGCGTCTAAAGGGTTAACTCACTCTGACATGAGAAATACTTATTTACAGGCCACAAGAGGAAATAGGATAATGTAAAACACTTGTTCCATGTATAAATAGAGAAGAATCACAGAAAGGCAGCAAAACAACCAATCACGTATGATTTGCTAACGTTAGCCGCCATAAAGTTTCTGGTCAATCCAGAGCATTTACTGGAAGAAAACACTGGTGGTGGGAAATTGTGAAAGATAGTTTTTTTGTAGTGACGTGAGGTTTCATTGGAGGAATGAATGTTCTATCACTTCATCTACGTTCATGTCTCATCAGGTGACACATGAAGAAAGTGAAACTGGTTCTTTTGTCTTTTTGGGTCCGATGACGAAACTCGATCTTTTGATTTGTGGTTAAAATAAAAAGGTGTTTCTGGAGATATAATAACGATATATTCATAAAAAATGAAGGGATGAAACTGAGATTGATGCCCTAATGATGAAATGATCACTGTCCCTTTATAAATGATTCAAATATAAGAAGAATATTCATTTCAGTTCAGATCATGTGATCAGTTTCACTAAAGTCAAATGTCTTTGTGGTTTGAGATCAGCTGATTGTCAGCTGTGATTTCAGGAAGTTCAAGAGCTGTGACTCTGATATTAGATCATCAATATTATATTATCAATATATTATCAATATAGATAAATAGATAATTATTTTTTATTTTATTTGTTTTTATTATTAATTTTTTGCCTTTTTAAATTTAATTTAATTATTTATTTTATTATATTGTATTTTATACATTTATTTATTTTCATTATTTCATTATTTTCATTTTTATGTATTTTATTTGCCTTTGTTTAATTTAATCTATTTTATTTCATTCATTTTCATTATTTTTACTTTTATTTATTTTGCCTTTTTAATTACATTTTATTACCTTTTTATTGTAATTATTTATTTTATTCTTTTTTATTTTAATTATTTATTTTATTAGCCTTTTTTATTTATCTTTATTTTAATTATTTATTTTATCTTTATTTTTTATTTTAATTATTTATTTTATTAGCCTTTATTTTATTATTCAGTAGAATTCATTTTCACTTCAAAACCTATCTCCAGTTTCTTGTTCAGCCTTTTCCTCTAATTCTGTACAATAATAATCCTTTAATGTTTTCTTTGTTCACAGATATTATTACTAATCAATACTGATGAATATGAATCAATAAAGAAACGGACCAACCAGCAGCTCTGAGTGTTTTATTCATTCCAGACGTTTTTACACCAGCGTCTGTGTTTTCTACAGGAAGCTGCATGAAGTCAGACAGAAACGCAGGAGTGACATCACAAAAACACACCAGCATCACGTTTGGCACAACAAGGACTTTTATTCCATCTGCTGTAGAAATCACTCATTATTCTGAGAATTCATTCATGGATTAGACTCATTATTTAATTAGAAAACCTCTAAATTCTCTGGTTCCAGCTTCTCTTCTCTGGTTATTTCCTGTTTCTTTAGTCTCTATAATAATAAACTGATGATCTTTGGACTAAAAGACGTTTTATGTTGAATCTTCAGCTTCAGATCCATCATTTTAGGTTGAGCAGTTTTACAGCTTTTATTTTACAAACTGTCGTGACCTCTATTTTGTGCCGTTTGACCTTTTGATTTGTGCTTTAATTAATTTACAGATAAAATACTTTAATTACTGTTGGAGCCGAGAATTATCGACTATTCTGATCAGCAATTAATCAATTAGAGTCATTTACTCAGAATAAAACGTCAAATTCTCTGGTTCAAGTCTAAAACCTGTGGTGACACGATGATTAATCATCAATCATGATGATTAATCATCAATCACGATGATTAATCATCAATCACGATGATTAATCATCAATCACGATGATTAATCATCAATCACGATGATTAATCATCAATCACGATGATTAATCATCAATCACGATGATTAATCATCAATCACGATGATTAATCATCAATCACGATGATTAACTGATCAGACGGTGAATATTGATCATAGTAAAACATCAATAAACAGGATCTGATTCTGATGGTTTTATCTTTAACAGGAAAAAACACAGTTTAACATTTAGTGTTGGTGCTCAATGTGTGTGTGTGTGTGTATATATATTAGTGTGTGTGTGTGTGTGTTAGTGTGTGTGTGTCACCATCAGCAGCTGGATTCTCTCAGGGTCGAGGGTCAACAACAGAAACCAACTGTCCTGGTGGTAACAGTAAGGGTCAAAGGTCACAGAGACGAACGTCCAGCCAATAATAATAAAAACCATCATTAAACATCAGATTAATCACAATAAAACTCTGATTTTCTGTGAAGTTTCTCTTCTTCCTACAACAGTCTGTGCAATGCATGCTGGGAATGATTTCATCAAGTGATTTAACAAAGTTAAAATCATTTCATAAAGTTATTTAATAAAGTTAAAGTGAGACTCAACATGAGCTGCTTTGTTTTCCTGAATAAATCAATGATATTATTCTTCCTTTCATTTCATTCTAACAGCATCTGCTGCTTCTTTATCCTCCGTCTCCATAGAAACGAAGACGAACGCAGCCGCTAACGTTATATTTGGTGATTTTTGGTGTTGTATTGTGTTTCCTTTCAAAGTGATTAGGTGTAAATTCAGACTTTCTTTCTACCTGAAATGACTACGATCTACTCGTAGCCTCCATCAGATCATATCAAACAGCTTCTCTTTGTTGTAGGCACCGATTCTAGTAAAAATAAAGTCGAGGTAATAAATAAAAACACTGCTTGTTATTTGTTAATGGTCAGAGTTTAGATTCATCAGGGTCCTGAAACCTCTGGATTAATCATCATCACATCCTTTATGTTGTGAAGATGAAGAACAGGAGAAAGAACTAAACTACAACAACAGCGACTAAAATGTTCCCTCTTATAATGTGCATCATAATTCCTCCTATAAGCAGCGTGGAGTGTTTAAACCAAGCAGCAGATCAGGAGGTTTGATCCAGAGAGGAGGTTCAACTAACTCTGACTTAACTTAGTCTGAGATGATAAACTCTGAGTTTCTGGTTCCAGATCAGCTGATCTGAATTAGTTCAATCAACTGAGTATTTTAAAAAAGGTAGAAACTCACGGTTTCTACAAGTAAGGAGTCAAGAGTCTGTTACCATGGAGACTGAGTCTGTTACCGTGGAGACTGAATCTGTTGTCATGGTGACTGATTCTGTTACCGTGGAGACCGAGTCTGTTACCATAGTGACTGATTCTGTTACCATGGTGACTGATTCTGTTACCGTGGTGACTGAGTCTGTTACCGGTGGTGACTGAGTCTGTTTCCATAGTGAGTGAGTCTGTTGTCATGGTGACGGAGTCTGTTACTGTGGGGACTGAGTCTGTTACCGTGGAGACTAAGTCTGTTACCGTGGAGACTGAGTCTGTTACTGTGGGGACTGAGTCTGTTACCGTGGAGACTAAGTCTGTTACCGTGGAGACTGAGTCTGTTACTGTGGAGACTGAGTCTGTTACCGTGGAGACTGAGTCTGTTACCGTGGAGACTGAGTCTGTTACCGTGGAGACTGAGTCTGTTAGCGTGGTGACTGAGTCTGTTAGCGTGGAGACTGAGTCTGTTACCGTGGTGACTGAGTCTGTTAGCGTGGTGACTGAGTCTGTTACCGTGGTGACTGAGTCTGTTACCGTGGTGACTGAGTCAGAGTTTCAGTTCCCTCTCTTTCTGGATCAGATAACTCAGAGTTTCCTCATCTCAGGATTAACTAACTCTGAGTTCAACAGAACCTGAATCCTGGATTAAACCCACCGAGCAGTAAACATTAAACTCAGGAAAATAAAAGAGTAAATAAAACATAAAAAGACCGAAGCCCTGGTTAATAGAAAGTGAGTCCTAGCATCAAGTGTTGGGTGAACTTCCTGTTGGAGCAGAACAGTCGTAGAGTCCTCGGTGCAGCAGCAGCAGCAGCAGCAGCAGCAGCAGCAGCAGCAGCAGCAGCAGCGATGGGGAAGGTTCAGACTCTGATCCGGAACATTCCCTGACTCAGCTGCAGGCGGAACAGGCGACAGTTGGCGATTCTCAGAGCAGCACAGGACGTCTTAGAGAGGTCAGAGGGCAACATGGGTTTGGTCCGATGCCACGTCCCCGTGCTGCGACGGAACTCACGGATGTAGTCGAAGCTCGTCCCTGAACACACACACACACACACACACACACACACACACACACACACACACACACACACACACACACACACACACACACACACACACACACACACACACACACACACACACACACACACACACACACACACACACACACACACACACACACACACAGTCAGTTGTGATGTCACAACAGTACAAGGTTGCACAGCTATTTACCACATTCACAGACACTTTACAGCAGTTATAGTTTCCATGGAGACCAGACCGTGTGTGTGTGTGTGTATATATATATATATATATATATATAAATTTAGATACATTATATTTAAATATAATAATATTTGGTTGCTAAGGTACACTAGTTGCTACTGGTTTTATTGTTTTTTACTGGATTGTACTGGTTTTCTTCTCATTTTCTACTGGTTTTCTACTGGTTTTACTAGTTTTCTACTGGTTCCCACTGGTTTTCTACTGGTTTCTACTGGTTTTCTACTGGTTTTCTACTTGTTTCTACTGGTTCCCACTGGTTTCCACTGGTTTTATACTGGTTTCTACTGGTTTCTACTGGTTTTCTACTGGTTTTCTACTTATTTCTACTGGTTTTACTAGTTTCCTACTGGTTTCTACTGGTTTTCTACTGGTTTTCTACTGGTTTTACTAGTTTTCTACTGGTTTCTACTGGTTTCTACTGGTTTTCTACTTGTTTCTACTGGTTCCCACTGGTTCCCACTGGTTTTCTACTGGTTTTACTAGTTTTCTACTGGTTCCCACTGGTTTTCTACTGGTTTTCTACTGGTTTTACTAGTTTTCTACTGGTTTCTACTGGTTTTCTACTGGTTTTCTACTTGTTTCTACTGGTTCCCACTGGTTTCCACTGGTTTTCTACTGGTTTTACTAGTTTTCTACTGGTTTCTACTGGTTTCTACTGGTTTTCTACTTGTTTCTACTGGTTTTACTAGTTTTCTACTGGTTTCTACTGGTTTCTACTGGTTTTCTACTGGTTTCTACTGGTTTTACTAGTTTTCTACTGGTTCCCACTGGTTTTCTACTGGTTCCCACTGGTTTTCTACTGGTTTCTACTGGTTTTCTACTGGTTTCTACTGGTTCCCACTGGTTTCCACTGGTTTTCTACTGGTTTTACTAGTTTTATACTGGTTTCTACTGGTTTTCTACTTATTTCTACTGGTTTTACTAGTTTTATACTGGTTTTCTACTGGTTTTCTACTGGTTTTCTACTTATTTCTACTGGTTTTACTAGTTTCCTACTGGTTTCTACTGGTTTTCTACTGGTTTTACTAGTTTTCTACTGGTTTCTACTGGTTTTCTACTGGTTTCTACTGGTTTTCTACTGGTTTTCTACTTGTTTCTACTGGTTCCCACTGGTTCCCACTGGTTTTCTACTGGTTTTACTAGTTTTCTACTGGTTCCCACTGGTTTTCTACTGGTTTTCTACTGGTTTTACTAGTTTTCTACTGGTTTCTACTGGTTTTCTACTTGTTTCTACTGGTTTTACTAGTTTTCTACTGGTTTCTACTGGTTTTCTACTGGTTTCTACTGGTTTTACTAGTTTTCTACTTGTTTCTACTAGTTTTCCACTGGTTTCCACTGGTTTCTACTAGTTTTCCACTGGTTCCCACTGACCCGTGTCCAGATCTCCCACCACATAGATGCTGGCTCCGATGGGAACGGCCCCGTAAACAAACGAGGAGCTGGTCTGGATGCACAGACTCTGGTCGTCTAGAAACATCCACCTGGAGTAAACAACAACAACAACAACAACAGGAACATCCATATTAGAAATAGATAGAAAACAGATGAAACTGTAGATGAAAAACACAAAAGTCCATTAACTTTATAGTTTCATCTACTTAATATTCATGATATTATGACGTATAATAATTATATTAAACTGTGTTAATGACTTTAAAGCAGCTGCAGCTACAACAATAATTAATAGGATGATTTAGCTGCTAATAGTATTTTACTCATGAATTGAAGTATTTCATCTTTTTACTGTTCATTCACGTCACATCTGTTGTTGTTTCCACAGAAAGTTGATGCAACTTTTATAGTTGACGTGTTTTTAAACCCGTGAGTCCACATGAATGAACACGCGTGTGTTTCTTACACATGTGCTGGTTTCCTTTGTTCTGTGTTCTATGATGGGAAATCTGCTTCTGCTGTTTATCGTGAGGTTAAAAATAGCTCGTGACGCATAATTGGCCACATGATTACACCGTTAGAGTCAGAAAAAGCAGCAGGGACAGAGGAAGTCAGCAGCGTTTGGGCTTTTCTGGTTTTTCTCCTGGTTTTTCTCCTGCTGGTTCTGCTGCTGGTTCTCCTGCTGGTTCTCCTGCTGGTTCTCCTGCTGGTTCTCCTGCTGGTTCTCCTGCTGGTTCTCCTGCTGGTTCTCCTGCTGGTTCTCCTGCTGGTTCTTACCTCCTCATCTCGTCGTGGTAGAACTCAGACTTGCAGGTTGTCATGTGTCTCTGTTCAGGGTTTTCATTTTCCTGACTCCTCACGCCGCCGAACACGTAGAGTTCCTGACCCACACCACACGCCACCGACCCAAACCTGAGGACAGAACAGGTGAAACAGGAGGAGGAGGAGGAGGAGGAGGAGCAGGAGGAGGAGCAGGAGGAGGAGCAGCAGGAGGAAGAGGAGGAGCAGGAGGAGGAGCAGGAGGAGGAGCAGGAGGAAGAGGAGGAGCAGGAGGAGGAGCAGCAGGAGGAAGAGGAGGAGCAGGAGGAGGAGGAGGAGCAGGAGGAGGAAGATCATCATCATCATCACCTCAGAGAAGTAGAAACAAACTCCTGACTGAAATAAGATGATTTAAAGTCAATATGCTGAGTCCAGGAATGATTATTACGAATAAACTAATCAATAAATCAATAAAGTTCTCCTCCTTTAGAAATGATTCAATTCTAATCAATATTATACTTAAAACTGTTATATGTGATTAGATCTGGTCTGACATGATATCGTATTAGCTGCAACCATTAATCGATCAAATATCACATTAATCACCAACTATTCTGATAATCAATTAATAGATTAGAGTCATTTATTCAGTAAAAACATCTAAATTCTCTGGTTCCAGCTTCTCTTCTCGGAACCCTGAGGAACCCCACATCTGATTTGACATCAAACTGTTTTATAATGGATTAATGGATTAGACTCATTTATTCAGTAGAACTATAATAAAAGAAGCTGCTGCTGATGATGAAGATGATGATGATGATGTTCATCATCATCTTCATCATCTTCATCATCATCTTCATCATCATCTTCATCATGTTATGGATCAGATCAGAATCATTGAAGCTGAAGCTGCAGGTTTGTTCTGAATCAGCAGCAACTTCCTGCTGATCAGATCAGACTCAAACTGAAACTAAAACAGCAGCTGCTGATGAATCATGAGGATGAGCTTCACTTCCTGTTGGGTAACACTCCTCCTCAGAAAGGAGGAGGAGAAACGCTGCAGGAGCCTCCTCCTCTCACCTCCTCTCCTTCAGAGGACACAGACCCGTCCACTGCTGAGTCTTAGGATCAAAACTCTCCACTGAGTCAAAGAGTTTCCCATAAGAACCTCCTCCCATCGCATAGATCTTCTTATTCATGGAGGAGTAGCAGCCCACCTGCAGGGGGGGGGGGGAGGAGGAGGAGGAGGAGAAGGAGAAGGAGGAGGAAGATTAATATTTAATGTTTTACAGTTGATAAGCCCCGCCCCCTCCTCCAGCGGTGATAAGCCCCGCCCCCTCCCCCAGCGGTGATAAGCCCCGCCCCCTCCCCCAGGTGTGATAAGCCCCGCCCCCTCCCCCAGGTGTACCTTGCGGATCATGGTCATGCTGGTCTGCAGCTTCCAGGTGTTGCAGTGTGGGTCAAACACCTCCACCGTGATGAGTTCCGTCTCCTCGTTGTCTCCTCCCAGGACGTAGACCAGACCGTCCAGCTCCACCACGCCGAAGTTCTGACGGGCCTGGACACGCCACAGGAACACGCCACAGGAACACGCCACAGGAACACGTTAGAGGAACACGCCACAGAACACGCCACAGGAACACGCCACAGGAACACGCCACAGGAACACGTTAGAGGAACACGTTAGAGGAACACGCCACAGAACACGCCACAGGAACACGTTAGAGGAACACGTTAGAGGAACACGTTAGAGGAACACGTTAGAGGAACACGCCACAGGAACACGCCACAGGAACACGCCACAGGAACACGCCACAGGAACACGTTAGAGGAACACGTTAGAGGAACACGTTAGAGGAACACGCCACAGGAACACGCCACAGGAACACGCCACAGGAACACGTTAGAGAAACACGCCAGAGGAACACGTTAGAGAAACACGCCAGAGGAACACGTTAGAGAAACACGTTAGAGGAACACGTTAGAGAAACACGCCAGAGGAACACGTCAGAGGAACACGTTAGAGAAACACGCCAGAGGAACACGTTAGAGAAACACGCCAGAGGAACACGTTAGAGAAACACGCCAGAGGAACACGTTAGAGAAACACGCCAGAGGAACACGTTACAGAAACATCTGGTTCTTTACAATATTTGAACCAAATATTTAGTTTTATTAGTAGAACATTTCAACAACAAGTGCTTTTAAAGTGCAAAGAAGATTAAAATAAAAAATAAATAAAATTAAAAATATATATATACCAAAAATTAATTGTAATATTCCACCATCATTTATGATATATTACTAAAATATAAATTAAGTTTAGTTTAAATTAATCAGCTGATTGTTTATAACAGCACTGCTGCCACCTGGTGGTCACACAGCAGAACTACAACTATTTCACTTTAACGTGTTTTAGTGTTTCCTACCTGCAGCAGGTGTTTTACTGTTTCCTACCTGCAGCAGGTGTTTTAGTGTTTCCTACCTGCAGCAGGTGTTTTAGTGTTTCCTACCTGCAGCAGGTGTTTTAGTGTTTCCTACCTGCAGCAGGTGTTTTAGTGTTTCCTACCTGCAGCAGGTGTTTTAGTGTTTCCTACCTGCAGCAGGTGTTTTAGTGTTTCCTACCTGCAGCAGGTGTTTTAGTGTTTCCTACCTGCAGCAGGTGTTTTAGTGTTTCCTACCTGCAGCAGGTGTTTTAGTGTTTCCTACCTGCAGCAGGTGTTTTAGTGTTTCCTACCTGCAGCAGGTGTTTTAGTGTTTCCTACCTGCAGCAGGTGTTTTAGTGTTTCCTACCTGCAGCAGGTGTATTTAGTGTTTCCTACCTGCAGCAGGTGTATTTTTGTGTATTTAGTGTTTCCTACCTGCAGCAGGTGTAGTTTTTGTGTATTTTAGTGTTTCCTACCTGCAGCAGGTGTAGTTTTTGTGTATTTTAGTGTTTCCTACCTGCAGCAGAGGGGGTATGGGGCTCCAGCTGTTGGAGTCGGGGTCGTATTTCTCTCCACTGTCCAGCACCGTGTTGTTTTCGTCGGTTCCTCCCATGACGAACAGGAATCCCTCTGAGAACAGAAACCTGGTTACTGGACCAGAACCAGCAGGACCTGGTCCTGGTCCTGGATCTGGTCTGACAGTCTACAGGTGAGTGTTACCTGCAGCCACCACACCGTGACCCAGCCGGGCCACGCTCATCGGCTGCAGCTCGATCCAGGCCTGACGGTTGGTGTCGTAGAGAGGACACATGCAGCGGGTCACTGCTGACGGCTTCCTGCTCCTACACATGAAATATACAGAGAAATATATACAAATATAGAGAAAATATAGAGAAATATATATATAAAACAGTAGAGGACACATGCAGCAGGTCACTGCTGATGGCTTCCTGCTCCTACACATGAAATATATATAAAATAAATACAAACATCTGATCCTTAATGTCTTTAAATGACTAAATCAATAATCAATAATCAGCTGTTTTCTCACTTCCTGTCTTCTCCTCCAGCGATGACGATGCATTCAGAGTATCCTCGAGGTTTGAAGGCAGCGAGCATCGCTTCACCCTGAGGCTGAGACGCTGCTAGAAGCTGCTGACAGTGATCTCTGATCACCTCCCTCATCAGAGGCTCCCCTAGAGCCTGGTGTGATGTCACAAATACACAATATATATATATAAAATATATATATATACACACAGGTCCTGTATTAGTCCAGTATCCTGGTCTAAAATCCTGGTCCAGTTTCCTGGTCCTCACCTGTTCTCTCAGGTAACTCAGGTCCAGACCCTGCAGCCAAACAGCAGACGTCACCTCCTTCATATGAACCTGATGGATAATAAACAGACATTAAAGGGACATTACACCACTTTATATTAATATAAAGGGACATTACACCACTTTATATTAGTATAAAGGGACATTACACCACTTTATATTAGTATAAAGGGACATTACACCACTTTATATTAGTATAAAGGGACATTACACCACTTTATATTAGTATAAAGGGACATTACACCACTTTATATTAGTATAAAGGGACATTACACCACTTTATATTAGTATAAAGGGACATTGCACCACTTTATATTAGTATAAAGGGACATTGCACCACTTTATATTAGTATAAAGGGACATTACACCACTTTATATTAGTATAAAGGGACATTACACCACTTTATATTAGTATAAAGGGACATTACACCACTTTATATTAGTATAAAGGGACATTACACCACTTTATATTAGTATAAAGGGACATTACACCACTTTATATTAGTATAAAGGGACATTACACCACTTTATATTAGTATAAAGGGACATTACACCACTTTATATTAACATAAAGGGACATTACACCACTTTATATTAGTATAAAGGGACATTACACCACTTTATATTAGTATAAAGGGACATTACACCACTTTATATTAACATAAAGGGACATTACACCACTTTATATTAATATAAAGGGACATTACACCACTTTATATTAATATAAAGGGACATTACACCACTTTATATTAATATAAAGGGACATTACACCACTTTATATTAGTATAAAGGGACATTACACCACTTTATATTAGTATAAAGGAACATTACACCACTTTATATTAGTATAAAGGGACATTACACCACTTTATATTAGTATAAAGGGACATTACACCACTTTATATTAGTATAAAGGGACATTACACCACTTTATATTAGTATAAAGGGACATTACACCACTTTATATTAGTATAAAGGGACATTACACCACTTTATATTAGTATAAAGGAACATTACACCACTTTATATTAGTATAAAGGAACATTACACCACTTTATATTAGTATAAAGGAACATTACACCACTTTATATTAGTATAAAGGAACATTACACCACTTTATATTAGTATAAAGGGACATTACACCACTTTATATTAATATAAAGGGACATTACACCACTTTATATTAATATAAAGGGACATTACACCACTTTATATTAATATAAAGGGACATTACACCACTTTATATTAATATAAAGGGACATTACACCACTTTATATTAGTATAAAGGGACATTACACCACTTTATATTAGTATAAAGGGACATTACACCACTTTATATTAGTATAAAGGAACATTACACCACTTTATATTAGTATAAAGGAACATTACACCACTTTATATTAGTATAAAGGAACATTACACCACTTTATATTAGTATAAAGGGACATTACACCACTTTATATTAATATAAAGGGACATTACACCACTTTATATTAGTATAAAGGAACATTACACCACTTTATATTAGTATAAAGGAACATTACACCACTTTATATTAGTATAAAGGAACATTACACCACTTTATATTAGTATAAAGGGACATTACACCACTTTATATTAATATAAAGGGACATTACACCACTTTATATTAACATAAAGGAACATTACACCACTTTATATTAGTATAAAGGGACATTACACTACTTTATATTAGTATAAAGGGACATTACACCACTTTATATTAGTATAAAGGGACATTACACCACTTTATAACAGGAGTTCCTGCTGCTTCATCATGTGAATCAGCTTCTTTTATCACAGTCATATATATATATATATATATATATAGACAGACTAATAAACTTTATACTATCAGCATGACTGAAAACACACAGAGTGAAGTCCACAGAGCAGCAACGACACTGAATTCCACTAAAAATCAACCGACACTAGCAGATATTGAGTTATTGAATTTTCCAGGATGAAATGGTCCAGTTACACAACAACAGAGTTTATAGTGAATCTCATCTGTCTGTTGGAGGTCAGCCTTAAAACACTCATTATCTCTTTATATAATAAATATATATCCGTTACCCACCCTGCGGTCCTCGGGGTCGTGGGCAAACCACCTGACCACGGCCTCCAACACGTGCCTCTCGTTGCCCACGTTCAGCTTCTCCATGGCCAGGACCTCGCAGAGCCGGTCCGGCGGCATCTCCCGGAACTCCTCGGTCAGGGCCACGTCCCTGAAGTGGGTCTGCAGGAACTCGGTGGCGGCGTGGTGGACGTGGTGGAGCGAGTAGTGGAGGGAAAACACGCGGATGCCGATGCAGTTCTCGGCCGTGATGCAGCTCTCCAGGAACTGGCAGCACAGAGACTTCAGGTCGATCATCAGCAGGAGGTCGGACGCCTGGACCATGTCCTGGATGGTGTCCTCACTCAGGGAGATCTGGACACACACATTAATAACACACAGCTATTGATATTTACATGAATGCTTGTTATATTTACATATGTACACACACACCTCCCCACTGAAGATGTAGTCCAGGATCTGCTTCATGATGGGCATGGAGACCCCCTGCAGCTCGATCCTGTAGGTGGAGCCGTCCTCTTTAGGGGGGTTGTAGTTCAGCTTGGTCCTGACACCAGATATTAATATATTCATATTCAGATCAATACGACATGTTGTTGGACTCGAATCACCAAGGTCCCACCCTGCTACCATTTATTATACAGAAAATAACTGGTGTTTAAATGGTTAAAATTCTGAAAATGGTTGAATGTTTGGTAGTTTTGAGCAGGAAAAATACAGACGTAGATGATTTTACAGCAGTTTAATCATACATGAACATTTTCCTCCAACGACACCTGTGGTTGGACGACAGTGAAACAGGAACCTGCAGCGGTTCCATCGTGTTGTGACAGACGTCAGACGCAGGTTAACACAGTCCTGATAGAACCTGACCTGATGTAGGGGCTGGCTGCAGCCAGGATGTTCTTCTGGACCGGCAGCTCCTCTCCATCCACCACCAGCAGCGCGTCATGGAAGCTGTTCTCCTGCCAGAAGGTGCGGAGGACCCTCAGCAGCTTCTGGGAATGCTGCGGGTCCGAAACCCTCGACCCGGGTTCACTCGATCCAGGATCAGGCATGTTAGGCTGCCGACAGCCCGGATAGAGCTGTTCACACACAGAGATTCACTTAAATATATTTAAATATATCACATGTCCATCTACTGAATAGGATTTAGGACTTTTTCAGACCAGACTGACGTCTCAGTGCTAATATCTCCTTCATTTCCCCTTAACATACTGAATAAATAGGATCACATTATTGTTTATCTCATCTCTTTTATGAATAGTAACCAAAAACTATTTGAAAAAAAAGTAAATAAGTTAATTTATATTACAACATTTACGAGAATATAGTCAAAATTTTATGAGAATTATTTTTTCCTCATACATACTCAGACCTGGAAACTCCATATTTTCCATAATAAGAACCCAGAATTATTATTATTATTAATAATAATAATAAATCTGCCTCTAACGTTACCACAACCCGCCACAGGGGGCAGTAATGAGCCATAATAACACCTTCACATTTACCTGAAATAACCACATTAATAGTCTGTAGCTGATATTACATTAATCCCATTTCGTCATTTTATGAGAATTAACTTTCATTATTTCTCCTCATACATATTCAGACCTGGAAACTCCTTAAATACATTTCTATAACTGTCCACACTTTAAATTATAAGTATTATTATTATTATAACCGCGTTACCACAGCCGTCCACAGGGGGCAGTAATGAGCCCTAATAAACATCCACACCTTCCCATTCACCTGAAATAACAACATACATTAAGTGCATCACTTGTACCGACCATTGTGACAGATATCGATCCGTGAGACCGATCAATAATCAATAAAAGGGGTTTTTCAGTCGCAGAGAACGTGCAGCGGCTCTTTAAACAGCTGATTCCTGCTGCTGCAGATGCAACATGGCGAACGTTCAGCTCGCGGCGAAACAAGCAGAATGTAAACAACTGGTGATGAAGACGATGGTGAAGTTCTTCATCTGTGGCTAATTCTAGTGCTAATCTCGTTAAACTCATTAATTAAAGGTAAAAACGCGTGAACAGCTCTGTCCGTTTACAAAGGTCCAGACTTCACGTCATGTTTGTTCCTCTGAACAGTTAAAATGTTAAAGTGTCTCACCTTCAGGCTTTAAATGCGCTTTAGTTCCTTGTCTTTCTGGGCAGAGCCTCTAAACCACATGTGGTGGAACAACATGAATCACGCTGTAAGAAGTGGACGTGAAGACATGTACGGTGCTGCGTTCAAATCCGTAGGAAATATTAAATATCAATGATTGTGCGGCTACATAACCGATCAAAGCCAAATATGTTCACAGTAAAAAACATTTTATAAGTTGTTATAATAACCACATCAGCAGTTTTCCCGATTAGCTTTAAACAAATGAGCTATTGTGTAATTATTGCTAATTTCCTGTATTATTAGCTGCTCGTGAACGCATCATCGCCAAGGCGGAAGCGGGACTCACTGTGGAGAGTCTCAACGTCACCCGCAGAAAATGAAATAGCGACTTCATACATTTCGCTCCTGCGTTTTCCTACATGTACCGATTATAAAAACATCTGCGCTTACCTTAAAGCTACCGTTGATATCCAACACTACGGTGTGTTCGGTTTCTTCTACATTGTGTATTTTTTAAATAAAATCCCTCAAAATTCTGCTTCGCCTGGCGAATTTCTAGTTTCACTTGCTCCACAGCGCCCCCACTGCTCGTTTACTGTGCATCAGGTGAAAACACGGAATTACACCCCCCGAAACTGGATTCTGAGGGGAAACGCGAGATAAAACACACTTTTTTTGAAACATACGCAACATTGGAGAAAACTAATACGCCGTAGATTTGGATAACAACAATGGCTTCAAGGTAAGTCGTATTATTATGGTTGGTATAGGTAAGAAAAAGCACGGGAAAATGTAAGGAGCCAGCGTTTTGATTAAATTATATAAGAGACTCTCCAGACTGCTGAGAGTCTCCTATGAGGCGGAAATATAAACATGTACGCCGTAAGTTTGGGGAATAAATAACTAGTGCAGCTGATATTAGTTAAGGTACATTAACGACTTTGGGTATTTTTTATTGAAGCTATGATTTTAAATAAAATATGTATTGTCTAGATTCTCAAGTGGAAATACGAGGTTGATTTAAAAAGTAGTGGAACGGGGCCATTCTTGTCAAAAGGCCGCCAAAATGTACTTCCGGTATGCGAATATTCTTCCTCGTTGAGTCCCGGATGACCCGCCCCCACTCGCCTAACCCGCCTCTGATTGGTTTAACCGGTATTCTGACCCTAACGTCAACCAATCGCGTTCCTCATGCCGAGCCAAACTATGAGGAGTAGCCAATCAGAGGCGGCGGGTCATCCCGGAATCACCATAGGAGAGAAAAGCTGTAAACTCTTGTTACCCGGACCATAAAATCATAATATCAGGTAAAACCAGGTTAATTTAAACTTATATTTTGTAAAGTATCAGTAAATCTTACATATTAATGGCCACGTTACTCTGTTATCAAGATATCGATGCGTTTTGCGCTTTTATTTTGAAAGCGTCTCCATTTTATCCGCTTGTATAACGTCAAGATACTTTGGGCAAATATAAATAACGGTATTATAATATTAATATTTTAATGTCTTACTTTTAACGTTACTTTAACTTTTATATTGAGTTAAAGTCATTTTTGACCCTTTTATTTTCGTTTTGATTTAGTCAGTGAAACTAATATTAGTCTGTTTTGGTCTTAATCTCTGGATTTAGCTGAAGAAACCTGTGTTTAGTTACTGATTTAATATTAATATAGGTGTATTTCTAGTGTTAATTTATAAATGTGACTATTGGATTTTGATGGGTAATTTCTTTTCACTTAAAAATCAAATCAAAAATAAAAAAGTAGTTTTAGTTTTTTTCTATTTTCTCGATGTTTGTATGAATAAAATGTCCATAAATCAGCCTGTGAATGATAAATGAACAAACATTTCTGTAAAAACCATCAGAATATAGTCAGGAATAAATGATATTTAGTTAAAGTCACGTTCTGGTTTTTGTTTTTGTCTGTTTTGGTCATAGTTATAGGACATAAAACTCATTGGTAGCAGTTTGTAATGTTTTAAAACCTTTTCAGAAGAGTTAAACTATCTGCTGCTTATAGAATAATATGGAAATAAAAACATAATAAAATAGAGAGAATAAACATAAATATTATAGGTCGTAGGTGTCCAACCCGAGGCCCGGGGCCCAAATCTGGGCCGCCACCTCATTTCCTGTGGCTCCTCCAGAGCTTCACAGACTCATGTGATTTATACTTTATTTTATTTATATATCTGATGTTTATCATTGACCCTTTGAGAGAAACCAGACCACTGATGTGACCCGGGAACAAACTGAGTGTAACTCTGTCATAGAACGATGAGACTAATCAGTCTCTGCTCTGTGTGTTTGTTGTCTTCAGCTTCTCGATGATGTTGAGGATCCACTGATCATCGTATTGATCATCGTATTGATCATCGTATTGATCATCGTATTGATTTTTTCTCTGAGTGGAGTCCGGACATGCCTCGACCCGCTTGTGTGGATCCGTGGATCGAGCGTCTGATCCTGAGCTACGGCGGCGAGGAGGAGGACGGCGTTGACGGCGTTGGTCATCTGAAGGCCCATGTGATCGGGGTGGGTGGGCTCCCTCAGTCCCAGAGCACCGAGGGTCCCTCCGGGCTCCTGTACCTGTCTGACGGGGCGCTGCAGATCCCCGCCGTCCTCAGCGCCGCGGCCTGGGAGCGTCTCCAGGAGCAGGAGGACCGTGAGTGTCTGGACAGCCTGCTGCACGCCACCGTGCTGCTGCTGGAGCGCCGCCTGCTGTTCCACGCCGCCGCCCAGCGCGCACGCTGCCGCTTCTTCCTGTCGGTGGGCGAGCTGGCCACCGTGGCCGTGGGCCCCGCCAGGGAGCGGCCGCCCTGCTGCACCTCGCTGCCCGCCGTCCAGGCCAAAATCTGCAGGACGTGGCGGGCGCTGCAGGAGGAGAAGGAGGCGCAGGAGGAGGAGCTGGACTCCCAGGGGGAGGAGCTGTCGGAGCTGCTGGGGGCGTGGCAGCTGGACTGTCTGCAGGAGGTGCTGGACGACGTCAGGCAGCGGCTGACGGCGGCGGCGAGGAGGAGCCCTCAGCCGTCCACCTCAGCCTGTCACCCACCGCCACACCTGGACCCGCTGGCCGCCACCAGCTGGGACCTGGACAGACTGAGGCATAAACACCAGGAGGGTTTTAATGTCCCTGTGAAGTGTCTCCTCATCCCTGAGGAAGACGCCGCTGATTTACAAAACGCCGCCGCCGCCACGCCGTCTGTAGACGACGTCAACTGGCGGATAACGGACCCAACCATCCACCAGCAGGAGGCTGACCGCTCCCCTCCCCCTGAGGAGGACGGCGTGCTGCTGCAGGACGCCATCGCCGAGTTAAACCACAGCGACGTGGCGCCTTTACAGAACCCGTGGGACGTCTTCCAGCCGCCGTGTGGCTCCTCCTCCTCCTCCTCCTCCGAGGTGTCCCCGGTCGCCATGGAGATTCCCCCGGTCCCTGAAGGCGTGAGCAGCTTCTTCCCCCCGTACCAGAAACCGCCGCCGTCGTCCTCCAGCGCCGGAAACAGCAGAGAAACAGCAAAAATCCCTGATCTGGAGCAGAAAAACCAGACAAAACGGACGGTGAAGAGGAAGAGGAGCGAGGAGGAGGAGGAGGCTCAGACCGGTGGGAGTCCTCCATCCTGGCTCTTTGACTCACCGGGTCCCGGGGACAAAGACGCCGGCGGCGGCGTGCAGCCCGCCGTTGCTACAGCAACGACCTGCAGGAAAACTCCCAGCATGCACAGCGACGGCTGCAGCTTCTCGTACTCGTATCGGACGTCCAGACAAAACCTGCAGGACTTCACACACGTCCGAATCTCTGACTCCCTGCTGCACTGGGCCGTTAAATACCTGCTGGGGTCAAAGGTCAAACAGGTGTGAGCAGGTCGTGGCTGCTGTTTCACTCCACTTCTGTTGGAAGTTCCACACGTTATAATGTTCAGAGTTTAAACATGTTTATGAAGCAGTAAATGATTCATTTATACTTTTATTCAGACAGAAAACCTGATTTAAATCATTAAGAATAATTCACTGTTCAACTCAACAGATGATTGGTTCACAACAAATTATGACTTTAAACATTTTCTACTAAAAACAGAACTGTTTATTGTTTGTCTGAAATTCTTCTTCACACATCCCATCAACACGTCACATGTAAAACATCAATAAATCTGTTTATTAGAACAGATTTTATTTAAAGTGGATTAAACTCATGTTGAAGAGTTTATTCATCTGTTGGGATTAAAGCTGAAAATAAACACGACTCTGTTAAAATCACTGTTTTAATGGATCAGAGATGAAGATTCTCCTCATCCACATCGATGTTATCAGTGGAAGTTATTATAAATAAATATAAAATATAAATATAATATATAACATGAAGGGAACAGGATTCAGTATTTACTGCAGCTGTAGTTTGATATGTGACCACATGATGTCACTAAATCACAGGTTTAAGAAGCTGCAGGAGAACACACACACACACACACACACACACACACACACACACACACACACTCTCACACACACACACACACACCATTCACACACACACACACACACACACACACACACACACACTCTCACACACACACACACACACCATTCACACACACACACACACACACACACACACTCTCACACACACACACACACACCATTCACACACACACACACACACACACACACACACAGTGATTTAGAGTCTCCAATTAACCTCAGCATGTGTTTGGACTGTTGGAGGAAGCTGGAGAACCTGGACTAGGACCAGGACTAGAACCAGGACCAGGACTAGGACCAGGACTAGGACTAGAACCAGGACCAGGACTAGGACTAGAACCAGGAGAAAACCCACCAGACACAGAGAGAACATGAACCAAGGAGGTCTGAACCTGAGACCTTCTTGCTGTTCCACTGTGTCGCCCTATAATAATATTAATAGTTATAATAATAATAATAATAATAGTAATATTAATAATAATAGTTCTAATAACATGAATTCTTACTAATGCATCTGTATCTGGTTGTAAGTCCTGATCATTAAATCTGATTGAGAAACTATTTCAACTAATTCATCAATAATCAGATAAAGTTTTCACTAATTCATTTAAGTTTTAAATAACATCTATTTATTTATTTTGGTGGAATCTGGTTTTATTCTAAAACTAGCGTTTTATTTTGAAAAGACACTAGAGTC
>CM060465.1:36333098-36335598 GCA_030544235.1 Lepturacanthus savala | reverse complement strand
GCAGCGGAGCGGAGCTGCGGGAGCAGCCTCAACTTTCCCCGCACACGCAGCGCAGCTTCCCGGCCTCCGTCATGGCTCTGTACCACGGCCGCCTGCCGCCGTCCTTCGGGGCTCCGCCGCCGCCGCCGCCGCTCATCTACCTGTACGGCGGGGACGGCGGAGGCGGGGGTCGTGCCCGCGCTCGGCTTCGTGCCCACGCGCCAGCAGGAGCCGCCTCAGAAGCCGCCGTACAGCTACATCGCGCTGATCGCCATGGCCATCAAGAGCGCGCCGGAGCAGCGCGCGACCCTCAGCGGCATCTACCAGTTCATCATGGACCGGTTCCCGTTCTACCACGACAACAAGCAGGGCTGGCAGAACTCCATCCGGCACAACCTGTCCCTCAACGACTGCTTCATCAAGGTGCCGCGGGAGAAGGGGCGGCCCGGGAAGGGCAGCTACTGGACGCTGGACACGCGCTGCCTGGACATGTTCGAGAACGGGAACTACCGGCGCAGGAAGCGGAAGGCGAAGGGGCAGCACGAGGCCCCCCGAGGCCAGGGCCGCGGGGCTGAAGCGCGCCAGGGGCCCCGGGTCCGCCAGGGACCCGCAGAGGGAGAGCGGCTCCGAGCCGCAGGACGCGGGGAGGACGGAGGCGCAGCCGGCGCTGGTGGAGTTCAGAAACCAGAGGCAGAAAGTTTCCAGAGACGCGCCCGCGGAGAAGAAGCCTGACGCGCCGCAGCCGCAGCCGCAGCTCAGGGACAGAGACAGAGAGCGCGGGCCGCTCTGCGCCGTCAGCTGCGCGGGGAACACGAACTTGGCCAAAGGAGCCGCTCCGAGCCGCGAGAAGTCCAAGTGCTTCAGCATCGACAGCATCCTGGCGCGCAGCGAGGACGGGGCGCGCGGCGGCTTCCTCGGTTTGGCGCAGGAGACATGCGCAGAGCTGCAGAGCGCCGCGTTCAGCCCCTCCGCGTTCCTGGGCGGCAGACAGCCGCAGCAGCAGCTGTTCCACGTGGGATTCCCGCTCTGCTCCTACCTGACACTCACCTACCCGGACAAAGTCCTGCAGTTTAAATGACCAAATGACCCCAAACGGCTCAATCTGACACTTTTTACGCATTTTTACGCACAAATGCGCAGCAATGTAAAGTCTATAATTAGCTTCACGTGCTGAGTTAGTGTCGCGCAGCTTGCTGCTCCGCTCCACGCGGCATCTCTGTCATCTCTGTTCTATCCACACTCCCGTCCACGCAGTGACAGACACCGCACGAGGCTTTTAGATGCACTTTTACGCATGCGTAATTGTCAGGTTTGTGTTTTTTCTGTCGCATTTTCCCCAAAGACGTCGCTCTTAAAGTTTATTTTACTGCATAGATGTTGTTACTGTTCAGGTGTGTTTATAAGCCTGACATATATTTCTGTCCTCAATCATAGTAAAACTTTACAGGAAACAGAAGAAGTCCTGACGGGGCTGCGCAGCCGAACACAAAGGGAACAACTTGATGTACCAGAAGCTGTTTCACATTCCGCTCTGCTATGAATTTCATGTACGAAATAAAGTTTAGTTTGGTAATAAATGAGTTTATCATGGTTTATTTAAACAGACATATTTATAAACCACTGTTCTGTTTGTGTGATGAAAAGGTTGAATTATGAGGAAAAGGAGAATTAAAACACATGAAGACGCAGCCAAACAATAAACAAATGAATTCTAAATGCATCTTTATCCAGGACGTTCACGTCCTTCAACTCAAAAAGTCACATTAGTTTATTATTTTATTAGAAATCGTGTCCATATTTTCTGATTCCTGCTCCTTAATTTCTGTTTTTCTGACTCTTCTCTGATAATAAAGTGAATTTCTTTTCTTCAATTGAGACAAAAGGAAACATTTAAAATCATCATCTTGGGTTTTAGAAAATAATAATTATTCATCATTGATTAATCGATAAAATGATCAGATTAATAGTGAAAATACTGATTTACAGAAAACAATCATTTCAGATTTAATTCATTTGGCAGATTAAACATTCTGAAGAAATATAAAATAAGAAATTCAGCTTTTCTTTCCTCACATTTTCTATATTTGTTTTAAATTTCTGCAGTTTTTTTTAAATAATTCTCCACTTTTTTCTCCTAAAACACGAGGGCAGCGACGTCCAGCGTTGACAATAATATAAATATATTGATTTTTCCTGATTATATCGCAGCTTTTAATTATCAGATCGGTTGGAAACGCTTCTAAAACCCTCTGAATGTCCATAAACGGCCAGTTTAATATGAAATGTGACGTGCATCAGATGTTAAATAAACACTCAGCTGCAATCAGCTGCATGTTTCATGTTTATTTTCCCGACTTTTCACCACATGTTACACCACAAATACACAAAGAGGTTTTCTGGGGCAAACGCAGGTGAAGTTCTGAGAGAAAACCGAGACGTTCCAGGGTCGAGATGAATAAGAAGTCAAAGCTGTCAGAGTTCAGAATGACTCCGACTGTGTGGTTTTATTCTGATTTTTCTG
>CM060465.1:36293098-36328098 GCA_030544235.1 Lepturacanthus savala | reverse complement strand
TGTTATCGATTACTTACTGAAATTTCAAAATAAAATCAGTTTATTGAATTGTTACATATAGAAACTTTATTACTCATTTCTTCTGTAGGATTTCAAAATAAAAGTACATATTATTTGTTATATATAGAACCTTTAACCAATGAGGAAAAGAGTGTTAAAGGTTCTATATGCAGCAATTCAATTAACTGCTTTTATTTTGAAATTCCAATAATCCAATTAAAGTATTACAGTATTAAAGGTTCTATATGCAACAAATGAATATGTCATTTTATTTTGAAATTCTATTTAGGAAATGAGTATTAAACGTTCTATATGGAGCAATTCAATAAACAGATTTTATTTTGAAATTCGAATGAGAAAACAAGTGTTAAAGGTTCTATATATAACAAATACGTAATTTTATTTTGAAATTCCAATAATCCAATTAAAGTATTACAGTATTAAAGGTTCTATATGCAACAAATGAATGTCATTTTATTTTGAAATTCTTTTTAGGAAATGAGTATTAAACGTTCTATATGGAGCAATTCAATAAACAGATTTTATTTTGAAATTCGAATGAGAAAACAAGTGTTAAAGGTTCTATATATAACAAATACGTAATTTTATTTTGAAATTCTTTCGAGGAAATGAGTGTTAAAGGTTCTATATGCAGCAATTCAATAAACTGCTTTTATTTTGAAATTTGAATGAGAAAAAAGGTGTTAAAGGTTCTATATAACAAATTAATACGTCATTTTATTTTGAAATTCTAATGAGGAAATGAGCATTAAAGATTTTATATGTAATTCTTTGATAAACTAATTTTATTGTGAAATTCTATCGAGGAAATGATTGTTAAAGGTTTTATATGCAAAAATTCCATGAACTGATTTTATTTTGAAATTCTATCGAGGAAATGAGTGTTAAAGGATTTATATGCAGCAATTCAATAAACTGCTTTTATTTTGAAATTCCAATAAGCAAACTAAAGTATTACAGTATTAAATGTTCTATATGCAGCAATTTAATAATTTATATTTTATTTCTAATGAGAAAATGAGTGAATTTCACAATAAAAGCATGTAATTGAATGCCTCTAATGGTCTTTTATTAACTTGTTGTAAAGAGGTGAAACCGAAGCAGTGACATGTGATATAATATGAAATAAATCCTCTGAGCTGAAGGCAGCAGTGAGTTTCCTGCGGTTCCTGTTCTGTTGGAGGTCGAACCCAAACACCACATTATTCCTGCGTCTTTACACACAAACATCCACTAGTAGCTGAACACACACACACAAATATTTACTCTGCTGTTGCAGCTGAGGCTGAAGCTGAAAAACCACAATCACTAAAACGTTTCCAGGACGATGGCGTCACCGACCTTTCAACATCACTGCAGCTCCGCTTTCACCAACTCCAAATAAATACACTGGCCCATGGGCGCACGCGTGTGTGTGTGTGTGTGTGTGTGTGTGTGTGTGTGTGTGTGTGTGTGTGTGTAGCAGCCCCCCCCATCCAGTCTGGACCACCCTGACTTTAACACTTAATCCAGGAGGAAGTGGAACTGCATCACAGGCTCATTGAGGACCACCGCCCCCCCTACACACACACACACTGAAACATACACACACACACACACTGAAACACACACACACACTGAAACACACACACACACAAATACACAAACACAGGAAAAAAATGTCTATGCAATGTAGGAATTGTGTTGCAATGGAGTCATGTTCATGTACATAAACACACACACACACACACACACACACACACACACACACACACACACACACACACACACACACACACACACACAGACATATACAGTGCACACACACACAAACAAACACAAACACACACAAACAAACACATGAAAACAGGAAAAAACGTCTGTGGTGTTGTATTTGTGTTGAAATGGAGTTCACGTCCTCACATGCACATGTAAATACACACACACACACACACACGTTGAGCTCTTAAGCTAAAACAAACCAGTTTGATTTATCATTGAACAGCTGTTTAGCTGCAGACGTGACGTGTGGATGTCAGAGAAGATGATGATGAGTGTGTGTGTGTGTGTGTGTGTGTGTGTGTGTGTGTGAGAGTGTGTGAGTGTGTGTGTGTGTGTGTGTGTGAGTGTGTGTGTGTGTGTGTGTGTCATTCCCTTCTGTCTCTACTGAAAGTCTGATGTTAAATCATTTAATTAATTCACTGCATCATTATGACTGATAATAATAATTAATATTATATTATTATATAAGAGGATAAAGATACGTGTTGGATTATATTATAAATTATATTATATTATTTTGCTGTTGTCATAGCAACACAAACTAAAATGCTTCATCAGTTTTTTCTACTTTAAACAGAGAAAATCACATGTTGATTTAAACATGTTGATTTAAACATGTTGATTTAAACACGTGTTTAACATGTTCACCCACACGGACAGAAACAGTGACACATGTTCTGGGAGTGTGTCCCTGTGTGTGTGTGTGTGTGTGTGTGTGTGAGGTCTGGTGTTAATTACCTACTGATGTGACGTCCCTGGTCTTTCGCAGCCTGTTTCACGTCGACCAATCAGAGCTCAGCAGGCGTGTCACATGTTTATTGATGTTTATTTATACACAGCTGGAAGAAGGAAGAAAAACATCTGGAACACGCAGGAACGTTCTGCTGGAGACACACACACACACACACACACACACACACACACACACACACACACACACACACACACACACACACACACACACACACACACACACACACACACACACACACACACACACAGACGTCTATCTCTAATTTATCAAAGTTAATAAACGTACTTCATGCAGTAGTTAAGTAAATGTACTCAGTTACTTTTCATCATCACTGATATAATGAACATTTAAACTTTATTTAAAATTATGAGACAAACAAAAACCACAGAACAAACGTTGAGTTTAAAATACAAGAAGAATCTTCTGATGTTTCACTAAATTCATACAATTAGAATATTGTCCTGTTTTATATATATATATATATATATATATATATATATAGCATTAATATAGCATTAAATCGGTCTATGGAGTTTTACAGCATCATCTGGTTCCCACGGCAACAAGCCTCTGGTTTCTCTGTTGGAGTTTGCAGCAACAAAGATGCTTTTTGCTTTTTTTAAAAAATTAAACTGATCAGACTTATTGATTATCTCTGTTCACCAGATCCTGGATCATCAATCTTTGTTTTTATTAACCATCTATTACATAGTGTTTCCATGGCAACAATTACTTTATCTTCAATCTTCCAAAAAACTGTGATATAAAACAAATGTTTTTACACTTTGATTTGAAAAAAGGGGGCTTTTATTTTGAAGGACATACAACTTATGAGGTCACATGACCAGGATATCCCTATTGCTGAGTCAGCATCACTGTTTTTTTTGTTTTTTTTAAATATTTTTACCAAATAAAAAAAATTGAACTTGAGTTTAATTCAATTTTTAATAATTTTTTAAAATATATTTATTTATTTGACTTCCATAGAATGAAACTATCCTGACACTATGTTTACGACTTATATTTATTAAATATATTTATTATTTAGGCCACTTTATGTAATACAACATCTAAAACATGGTTTTCATGCCTAAATTATATTTCAATAGAGGTTAATATATTTCCAGAGCTGGTTTTATTTTGTAGTTTCTGTGTAAATTATTGATGAAATTTATTGAATTAAATAAATAAAAGTTTATGACACAAACATCAAATTATCACTAATCATTATCACTTATTTCAAGTCTTTTTTCTTGAGTTTGGTTTAATTATTTATTTATTTACTTATTGATTATGTTATTATTATAATTCCATCTCCATTATTCTTTATTATCTTTAGGATTGAAAACACCTGATTATGTTTAATGAGATTAAACCAGGAAATGTCTTTGATTAAATCTGCTGTGAATATAAATATAAGTATAAATATATATATTTGGGCTGATTTCATGGGTTTTGAGGATAATTTAGTGGTTTTTACAGAACATTAAAGCTCCAACATGGTTCAGTCAAAGGGTCAAAGGTCACATCAGGAGGAGAAACAAACCAACATCAGAATCTAACAGGATGTTAAACATGTAGAATCCTCTACACACACACACACACACACACACACACACACACACACACACACACACACACACACACACACATGATCACATGACACATGACATATGTACAATATTTACAATAATCAATTAAAACCAATCATCAATCAGAAAACAACGATTCACTGGAAATACTCTGCTGCCCCCTGGTGGAGGAACACACACACACACACACACACACACACACACACACACACACACACACACACACATACACACACACACACACACACACAGCTGTGTGTGTGTGTGTGTGTGTGTCCACATCCTATTAAACAAAAGGGAGATTCACTTTACATTAATGTGCATGTAATAAGTTGAATTAATATTTAATAAGGCCCCTTTAAATCCTTAATATATATGAATATGAGTAATAATAATTTTATTTTATTATTATCTATAATGTGTCATTGTCTGATTTATATATTAGATCATTGCTGCTGTAATTATAATAACCTGATGATTAGTTTTGATCATTAATTAGTTGATGTTGATTCTATAAATAAAACAAACTGAATATTATCACAGAATATTATTAATTATTAAAATAAAATTATTCTACTTTCATGAAGGAAAATTAAGGAAAATAATTGAAACTTTCAGACTTTTTGAGTTGCACTTGAATGCACCGTTAAACTTCATATAAACCAATGTCAGAGTTTACGAGGTGCACCTGAACGCACCAGCTGCTGATAACAACTACACATTTATTGAGTTTGTCTCATTTTTTATTCATATTCTGGAGTTAATTAAGATACAAGACTGTTCTTATAAACTATATATCATCTAATAATGTTATTAAGGACCTTATTACATATTAACTGACGTTTATTACAAGAACCTGAATGTAAAGTGTTATAAAACACAGATATTTATATTTATATGAATATAATGTTCATGCTGTTTGAGTCTGTTAGTGTTGGAAAAGGAGAATCTGAGGAAAAAAGAGGGAAACGTTCAGGCACTTTGGATACGATGGATACGATGGATACGATGGATACGATGGATACGATGGATACGATGGATACGATGGATACGATGGATACGATGGATACGATGGATACGATGGATACGATGGATACGATGGATGATACGATGGATACGATGGATACGATGGATACGATGGATACGATGGATACGATGGATACGATGGATACGATAGATGATACGATGGATGATACGATGGATACGATGGATACGATGGATACGATGGATACGATGGATACGATAGATGATACGATGGATGATACGATGGATACGATGGATACGATGGATACGATGGATGATACGATGGATACGATGGATACGATGGATACGATTTACTGTAAAAATACTACGACTTTTAATAAAAATGGGACTGAAACACATTTCTCTCAGTGAGGAAGACGTGAAGGAAAAGTCGTGGATGTGAATCTGAAGCTACAGAGCAGCTAGGAGCTAGTTAGCGTAGCTTAGCATTAATGAAAAATACTGGAAACAAGTGGGAAAGAGCTGTGATTAAAGCATTTTATATATATTTAATATTGTAGCAGGTTTACAAAAAACTGAAGTGAAAAACTGAGTTGGTTTTAATCATAAATCCTTCTTCTTCCAGTGTTTATGCTAAGCTAAGCTAACCGTAGCGTATCCGTTTCTTTAAGAGGAGCCGCTGCTGATTCTTGCTCGTTTCCTCCAGGACATTAACTGATCAATAATTTTATTATAAGAGTTTTGTTGTTTTCTTTTTTTTCTGTGTTTTTTTCACAGCGAATGAAACCAGCTGCTGTGGAATCAGGTGTTTTTCAGGAAGTAGCAGCTGAATCTGCAGCTTCACAGAAACACGAGTTAAAACTGAACGTGAACACGTTAAACACTGAGTTATTGCCTTAAATCATTAGAACCTGTGGTTCAACAGCTGATTAATACGTTACCATGGAAACAATTAATAAAACATCGATATACATCAGACAGAATAATAAGGAGACAGAGGCTGGTTAGTTCATACTGGAGATAAGGAGACGAGGAGACGAGGAGATAAGGAGATAAGGAGACAAGGAGATAAGGAGATAAGGAGATAAGGAGACAAGGAGATAAGGAGACAAGGAGACAAGGAGACGAAGTTACAAGGAGATGAGGAGACCGCAGATAAGGAGCAGAGCAGCCGACTACGTTGAATCATCAGTTTTCAACAGTAAAGTTCACTATAGATTCACCACGTTTCACTCTAACAGACGATGACGATGCCTTCAGGTACGTTCAGGTACGTTCAGGTATGTTCAGGTACGTTCAGGTACCTTCAGGTACGTTCAGGTGCCTTCAGGTACGTTCAGGTACGTTCAGGTACGTTCAGGTACCTTCAGGTACGTTCAGGTACCTTCAGGTACGTTCAGGTGCCTTCAGGTACGTTCAGGTGCCTTCAGGTGCCTTCAGGTGCCTTCAGGTACGTTCAGGTGCCTTCAGGTACGTTCAGGTACGTTCAGGTGCCTTCAGGTGCCTTCAGGTACGTTCAGGTGCCTTCAGGTACGTTCAGGTGCCTTCAGGTACGTTCAGGTACGTTCAGGTGCCTTCAGGTGTGTTCAGGTACGTTCAGGTACATTCAGGTGCCTTCAGGTGCCTTCAGGTACGTTCAGGTGCCTTCAGGTACGTTCAGGTGCCTTCAGGTGCCTTCAGGTGCCTTCAGGTACGTTCAGGTACGTTCAGGTGCCTTCAGGTGTGTTCAGGTACGTTCAGGTACGTTCAGGTGCCTTCAGGTGCCTTCAGGTACGTTCAGGTGCCTTCAGGTACTTGCAGGTACGTTCAGGTGCCTTCAGGTGCCGTCAGTCATGTCGTCTCTCACTCGGTGGCCATTCTCTCTATGTGGTCACTCAGCAGTTTGTACTGTTCTGTAAAGAGATGAAACATGTTTCAGTAAATAAATTAAACAGTTCCACATATAATTATTATGTTAATTGTTGTTAAATATATGAATAAATCAACTCTTCTTCTGGAGTTGAGACTTTAAACTCCACCGCCTGCAGGAGGTGGTTATTTTATATACTGACGTATTCTGAAACACTGAAAATTACAGATGTTCCCTGAACGCCTCACACTGGCAGTATATGATGAACGCTGGAATTTACCAACGTTCCCCAAACGCATCGTTCAGTCTAAATTACAGCTGAGGTGAAAAAAATGATCATTTATACTTTATCTTTTATCAGAACTCATTAAAACATAAAAAAGGAAGTTTAGGGTTTTTTTTATATATAATTTAGATGTTTTTTAATGTAGAGTCATTATATATTTATAGATTGTGGATTTTTAAAGAGGAAGAAGAAGGATTTTAACAAGATAACAGAACGTTTTTTAGTATAAACCCACATTAAAGGTTCTAACCTTGGTGCAGATTCCCGATCACAGCCTGTTTCTTCAGGAAGTCGTTGCAGAGTTTTTTACTGAGTCCAAACGCCAGCATGTTGTGAGTAAAAGTCCTGAAACCACACGAAAACTAATAATTAATGATTAGAATCAATAAATAGGAATATATATATACAGTAAAGTATCTGATTAGTTCAATCACAGCTTTATATGATGCTTCATGGTGACTTTTTGTCTTTGTTTTATTATTTATTAGTATTATAATTATTACTTTATTATTAGATGATAACAGCTGCTGTCAGAGTCTGTTGGTGCAGGAATATCAAATATAATTATAATATATAAATAATATAAATGTGTTTTACATATTTTACACACAACATTCAGGTCTGAATATAATAATATAATATTCTCCTGTAGAACCATGAGTCTCCAGCAGGTGTCAGCATTAACCTGTAATTAACTGTTAGTTAACCAGCAGTAAATGCATTAATTAACCGTTAATTAACCGTTAATTAACCAGCAGTAAATCCTGTAATTAACAGCTAATTAACATCAGTAAATCCTGTAATTACACGTTAATTACCAGTTAATTAGCCGTTAATTAACAGGCAGTAAATCCTGTAATTACATGTTAATTACCAGTTAATTAGCCGTTAATTAACAGGCAGTAAATCCTGTAATTAACTGCCAATTAGCCGTTAATTAGCAGGCAGTAAATCCTGTAATTAACAGCTAATTAGCCGTTAATTAGCTGTTAATTAGCAGGCAGTAAATCCTGTAATTAACAGCTAATTAGCCGTTAATTAGCTGTTAATTAGCAGGCAGTAAATCCTGTAATTAACAGCTAATTAGCCGTTAATTAGCAGGCAGTAAATCCTGTAATTAACAGCTAATTAGCCGTTAATTAGCCGTTAATTAGCAGGCAGTAAATCCTGTAATTAACAGCTAATTAGCCGTTAATTAGCCGTTAATTAGCAGGCAGTAAATCCTGTAATTAACAGCTAATTAGCCGTTAATTAACAGGCAGTAAATCCTGTAATTAACAGCTAATTAGCCGTTAATTAGCAGGCAGTAAATCCTGTAATTAACAGCTAATTAGCCGTTAATTAGCAGGCAGTAAATCCTGTAATTAACAGCTAATTAGCCGTTAATTAGCCGTTAATTAGCAGGCAGTAAATCCTGCATCCAGTTCTCTAACAGTCTCACCCCAACTGTCCGAAGGCGATGTTCTCATCCATCTTGGAGCTGTCGTCTCTCTCCTCCTGAGTCATGTGACACCATTTCTCCCTGCAGCACAGACACAGGCTCAGGTTCAGGACCAGGACCAGGTCCAGGATCAGGACCAGGACCAGGTCCAGGTCCAGGACCAGGTCCAGGACCAGCAGGACCAGGACTTCATGGACTTCATTAAAGCTCCAGGACGTCCAGGTTCTTTTAAGTCTAGTTGAGTCTATGACTGTTTGATACTGAACCTTTAAATGATGATTATATAATTATATAATTATATAAACATGTCAGCGCTGAAATCAGAAGAATCTAAATAAAATGACTTTTAGTATAAAACAACAGTCGTAGACTTTGAGGCTTCAATAAGACACAAACACATTAAAAGACATTAAAAGACATTAAAACAAAGAGTTTTAAATAAAACAAGCACAGATTCATTAAGAAGCAGACGGACGACATGAGATTATCTGTGAAACTAAAGAAGCTGGAATATTAAAGGACAGATTTATAGAAAGCTGCAGATTCATGTAGAATCTTCTTTAAAACTCACTAATCATCTGTTTTCAACCGAATTCTCAGCTTTTCTGACTCATCGTCACAGAATCTGAGGAGTTTTAACAGTTTTATGTGTGTGAAACACAGAAAACCTACAAATCTGAAGTATTTCACCCTGAACTACATCTACCCACTAATAAACTACCAGAGTGTTTCCATGGGAACCAGCAGAGTTCTGTTAATGCTGGTTCAACCAGGGACCAGCAGGAGCCACTAGGAGCCACAGAAACACAGAAACTGACTGAGTGGAGTCAGTTCATTAGTTCATAGGTAAACTAACAGGAAAACAGCGTGTTTATGAATATAAACCAACAGAATGAACAGAATGAACAGGGGCCATCATATAAATGAATATAAATCATATAAATGAATATAAATCATATAAATGAATATAAAATCATATAAATGAATATAAATCATATAAATGAATATAAAATCATATAAATGAATATAAATCATATAAATGAATATAAATCATATAAATGAATATAAAATCATATAAATGAATATAAATCATATAAATGAATATAAAATCATATAAATGAATATAAATCATATAAATGAATATAAAATCATATAAATGAATATAAAATCATATAAATGAATATAAAATCATATAAATGAATATAAAATCATATAAATGAATATAAATCATATAAATGAATATAAAATCATATAAATGAATATAAATCATATAAATGAATATAAAATCATATAAATGAATATAAAATCATATAAATGAATATAAAATCATATAAATGAATATAAATCATATAAATGAATATAAAATCATATAAATGAATATAAAATCATATAAATGAATATAAATCATATAAATTAATATAAAATCATATAAATGAATATAAATCATATAAATGAATATAAAATCATATAAATGAATATAAAATCATATAAATGAATATAAAATCATATAAATGAATATAAAATCATATAAATGAATATAAAATCATATAAATGAATATAAATCATATAAATGAATATAAAATCATATAAATGAATATAAAATCATATAAATGAATATAAAATCATATAAATGAATATAAATCATATAAATGAATATAAAATCATATAAATGAATATAAATCATATAAATGAATATAAAATCATATAAATGAATATAAAATCATATAAATGAATATAAATCATATAAATAAATATAAAATCATATAAATGAATATAAAATCATATAAATGAATATAAAATCATATAAATGAATATAAAATCATATAAATGAATATAAAATCATATAAATGAATATAAAATCATATAAATGAATATAAAATCATATAAATGAATATAAATCATATAAATGAATATAAAATCATATAAATGAATATAAAATCATATAAATGAATATAAAATCATATAAATGAATATAAAATCATATAAATGAATATAAAATCATATAAATGAATATAAATCATATAAATGAATATAAAATCATATAAATGAATATAAAATCATATAAATGAATATAAAATCATATAAATGAATATAAAATCATATAAATGAATATAAAATCATATAAATGAATATAAATCATATAAATGAATATAAAATCATATAAATGAATATAAATCATATAAATGAATATAAAATCATATAAATGAATATAAATCATATAAATGAATATAAATCATATAAATGAATATAAATCATATAAATGAATATAAAATCATATAAATGAATATAAAATCATATAAATGAATATAAAATCATATAAATGAATATAAAATCATATAAATGAATATAAAATCATATAAATGAATATAAATCATATAAATGAATATAAAATCATATAAATGAATATAAAATCATATAAATGAATATAAAATCATATAAATGAATATAAAATCATATAAATGAATATAAAATCATATAAATGAATATAAAATCATATAAATGAATATAAATCATATAAATGAATATAAATCATATAAATGAATATAAAATCATATAAATGAATATAAATCATATAAATGAATATAAAATCATATAAATGAATATAAATCATATAAATGAATATAAATCATATAAATGAATATAAATCATATAAATGAATATAAATCATATAAATGAATATAAAATCATATAAATGAATATAAAATCATATAAATGAATATAAATCATATAAATGAATATAAATCATATAAATGAATATAAAATCATATAAATGAATATAAATCATATAAATGAATATAAAATCATATAAATGAATATAAATCATATAAATGAATATAAATCATATAAATGAATATAAAATCATAATTTAGGCTGTAAAATGATGTTTGTTTAAAACAGCAGGCAAAAACAAATACAGATATAAATGTATAAATATAAATATATGAATATATAAATATATAAATATATGAATATAAATATATAAATATATGAATATTAATCCAGAGGATCAGGCAGGGAAACAGAATAAACAGAAATAAAATGTCGATGGAACATTCAACATTCATCATCATCTTTAACTTATTATAAACATGAATTAAACACAGTTACTGTGTTATTATATTATATGATATTATATTATATATATTATATTAATATTATATTATATTATATTATATTATATTATATTATATATATTATATTAATATTATATTATATTATATATATTATATTAATATTATATTATATTATATTATATCATCTAACACTGTAAAACAGCTGGAATCACCCAGTACTACAAACAGAAGAACTTCTACTCTAAATGATATTAACAGGAAGTTGCTGCCACTTAATTACTGTAATGTTAATTATTCTGTTGTAATTAAATATTAATGAGATATTTTCTATGACTCGTGAATCTTCACTTTATGAGACTCATCATCTCACAGAGGTTTAAAGTATTTCTGTGTTATTTCACTCATTTATTGATTATTCTTATTATCTGTGGGCAGCTTTTATTATTCTTCATATTACTGGTCAGTTATTTATTATTCGTATTATTGGTCAGTTATTTATTGGTCATTTATTTATTATTCTTATTATTATTGGTCATTTATTTATTATTATTCTTATTATTGGTCATTTATTTATTATTCTTATTATTGTTCATTTATTTATTATTCTTATTATTGGTCATTTATTGATTATTCTTATTATTGGTCAGTTATTTATTGGTCATTTATTGATTATTCTTATTATTGGTCAGTTATTTATTGGTCATTTATTGATTCTTATTATTGTTCAGCAGACAGACAGAAGAACAGACCTCTCATCTCTCTCTTCATCCTGAGTTCGTCTGAAGCAGCGAAGGACAAGAAGACAAAGGGTTAAAGTGGACATGAAGAGAGAAGGATGAAAACTACAACTACAACTAACTACAATAAACTACAGCACACTACAACTAACTACAACTAGAACTACAACTAACTACTACTAACTACAACTAACTACAATAAACTACAACTAACTATAACAAACTACAACTAACTACAATAAACTGCAATAAACTACAACTAACTACAATAAACTACAATAAACTACAACTAACTACAACAAACTACAACTAACTACAGCAAACTACAACTAACTACAGCAAACTACAACTAACTACAACTAACTACAAGAAACTACAACTAACTATAACAAACTACAACTAACTACAATAAACTACAACTAACTACAATAAACTACAACTAACTATAACAAACTACAACTAACTACAATAAACTGCAATAAACTACAACTAACTACAATAAACTACAACAAACTATAACTAACTACAACTAACTACAATAAACTACAATAAACTACAACTAACTACAACAAACTACAACTAACTACAGCAAACTACAACTAACTACAGCAAACTACAACTAACTACAACTAACTACAATAAACTACAACTAACTACAATAAACTACAACTAACTATAACTACAACTAACTACAATAAACTACAACTAACTACAATAAACTACAACTAACTATAACTACAACTAACTACAATAAACTACAACTACTACAATAAACTACAACTACAATAAACTACAACTAACTATAACTACAACTACAATAAACTACACCTACTACAACTAACTACAACTAACTACAATAAACTACAACTAACTACAACTAACTACAGCAAACTACAATAAACTACAACTACTACAACTAACTACAATAAATTACAACTAACTACAATAAACTACAATAAACTACAACTAACTACAATAAACTACAACAAACTACAATAAACTACAATAAACTACAACTACTACAACTAACTACAGCTAATTACAATAAACTACAACTACTACAACTAACTACAATAAACTACAACTACTACAACTAACTACAACTAAGTACAATAAACTACAACTACTACAACTAACTACAGCTAATTACAATAAACTACAACTACTACAACTAACTACAATAAACTACAACTACAACTAACTACAATAAACTACAACTAACTACAAATAACTACAATAAACTACAGCAAACTACAACTAACTACAATGAACTACAACTAACTACAATAAACTACAATAAAGTAATAATACAGCAAACTACAACTAGAACTACAATTAAAACTACAACTAGAACTACAACAAACTACAGCAGCAGCAGGTTATTAGAGGATGAGTAGAGTAGACCAGCAGAGGTGGATCAGAGACTCCAGACTAGTTTAGATTAGTTTTTTTCCCTCATTTTATCACCAGAAACAAACAGCAGCTTCACATCTGGACCTGGATCCATGGACCTGGATCCATGGACCTGGATCCATGGACCGGGATCCATGGACCTGGTTCCATGGACCGGGATCCATGGACCTGGATCCATGGACCAGGATCCAGGTCCTGGGACTCACCTGGTGGTCGGGGACCTCTTGGTCCTCTCACAGTGAACAGCATCAAAGAACGCAGCGTTCCAGAACCTCAGAGTGTGCCTGAAACACATCAGAGTCAGAAACCACACACACATGCATTAGCATTTATTAGCATTTATTAGCATTTATTAGCAGTTATTGATGAGTATTGATGAGTATTGATGAGTATTGATGAGTATTGATGAGTATTGATGGGTATTGATGAGTATTGATGGGTATTGATGAGTATTGATGGGTATTGATGGGTATTGATGGGTATTGATGGGTATTGATGAGTATTGATGGGTATTGATGAGTATTGATGGGTATTGATGGGTATTGATGGGTATTGATGGGTATTGATGGGTATTGATCAGTGAACTCACCAGATTGGCTGCTGCTTCAGGTGTGTGTACAGGTAAACCTTCTCCTCCTTCTTCTCCTCTGCAGCTTCACACACTGGAGGAAACACTGGATTTAGTTGTTACATTTATAGACACTATGACCTGACGTATAACATTATTATTAATTATTATTAATTATTATTAATTATTATTAATTATTATTGTATTTAGCAGGATCACACCTGGAGATCTGGGTTTGGTCTCCACTGGACTACCACCATCCCTGCAGACACGATGAGGATAGAAAGAGTTAAACTGGTGGTTTAACCTGGAAACACCTGGTAACATCTGGATCATCAACAGATGTTCACTCACTCTGTCCTGGTAACATCTGTATGAACAGATGTTCACTCACTCTGTCCTGGTAACATCTGTATGAACAGATGTTCACTCACTCTGTCCTGGTAACATCTGTATGAACAGATGTTCACTCACTCTGTCCTGGTAACATCTGTATGAACAGATGTTCACTCACTCTGTCCTGGTAACATCTGTATGAACAGATGTTCACTCACTCTGTCCTGGTAACATCTGTATGAACAGATGTTCACTCACTCTGTCCTGGTAACATCTGTATGAACAGATGTTCACTCACTCTGTCCTGGTAACATCTGTATGAACAGATGTTCACTCACTCTGTCCTGGTAACATCTGTATGAACAGATGTTCACTCACTCTGTCCTGGTAACATCTGGATCATGAACAGATGTTCACTCACTCTGTCCTGGTAACATCTGTATGAACAGATGTTCACTCACTCTGTCCTGGTAACATCTGGATTAACAGCTGTTCACTCACTCTGTCCTGGTAACATCTGGATCATGAACAGATGTTCACTCACTCTGTCCTGGTAACATCTGCATTAACAGATGTTCACTCACTCTGTCCTGGTAACATCTGTATGAACAGATGTTCACTCACTCTGTCCTGGTAACATCTGTATGAACAGATGTTCACTCACTCTGTCCTGGTAACATCTGTATGAACAGATGTTCACTCACTCTGTCCTGGTAACATCTGTATGAACAGATGTTCACTCACTCTGTCCTGGTAACATCTGTATGAACAGATGTTCACTCACTCTGTCCTGGTAACATCTGTATGAACAGATGTTCACTCACTCTGTCCTGGTAACATCTGTATGAACAGATGTTCACTCACTCTGTCCTGGTAACATCTGGATCATGAACAGATGTTCACTCACTCTGTCCTGGTAACATCTGTATGAACAGATGTTCACTCACTCTGTCCTGGTAACATCTGGATTAACAGCTGTTCACTCACTCTGTCCTGGTAACATCTGGATCATGAACAGATGTTCACTCACTCTGTCCTGGTAACATCTGTATGAACAGATGTTCACTCACTCTGTCCTGGTAACATCTGTATGAACAGATGTTCACTCACTCTGTCCTGGTAACATCTGTATGAACAGATGTTCACTCACTCTGTCCTGGTAACATCTGGATCATGAACAGATGTTCACTCACTCTGTCCTGGTAACATCTGGATTAACAGCTGTTCACTCACTCTGTCCTGGTAACATCTGTATGAACAGATGTTCACTCACTCTGTCCTGGTAACATCTGGATCATGAACAGATGTTCACTCACTCTGTCCTGGTAACATCTGTATTAACAGCTGTTCACTCACTCTGTCCTGGTAACATCTGTATTAACAGCTGTTCACTCACTCTGTCCTGGTAACATCTGGATCATGAACAGATGTTCACTCACTCTGTCCTGGTAACATCTGGATCATTAACAGATGTTCACTCACTCTGTCCTGGTAACATCTGGATGAACAGCTGTTCACTCACTCTGTCCTGGTAACATCTGGATGAACAGATGTTCACTCACTCTGTCCTGGTAACATCTGTATGAACAGATGTTCACTCACTCTGTCCTGGTAACATCTGTATGAACAGATGTTCACTCACTCTGTCCTGGTAACATCTGGATGAACAGCTGTTCACTCACTCTGTCCTGGTAACATCTGTATGAACAGATGTTCACTCACTCTGTCCTGGTAACATCTGGATGAACAGCTGTTCACTCACTCTGTCCTGGTAACATCTGTATGAACAGATGTTCACTCACTCTGTCCTGGCAGCCATGGAGCTCCTCAGTTTGCTCTCCAACCCTCCGAAGAAGCCCTTGACGTCGGTCCTGGACGTGTTTTTGAGGATCCTCTCGGCCGCGTCCTTCTTGCCCGTCAGCCAGCTGTTGGCTTTGATGAGGTAGGAGTCGGCAGCAGCTGGAGCTGCAGCTCGGTCCAGCAGCTCGGACGGAGACGGCTGGAACCTGCCTGGACGTCCAGTGGAGAGGACACTCACATTATACCTGGCAGCTCTCTATGGCATAGCGTTGCCATGGCAACAATTACTTTATCACCATTTTACTAAAAAGCTGCGATAGAAAACCAATGGTTTTACAGTCAGGTGGAAAAGGAGGGCTTTTATTTTGAAGGACATACAATTTATCATCAGTTTATTATTATAGAGGTTAAAGAAACCAGGAAATAATCAGAGAAGAGAAGCTGGAACCAGAGAATTTAGACGTTTTCTACTGAATAAAAGAATCTATTAATAGATTATCAGAATAGTTGGTGATTAATGTGACAGCTGGAAACTAATCAACTAATCACTGCAGCTTTAATCAGGCTGATGTCGTCCATGTGTTTTAAAGTCTAAACGTGGAACATGTGAGATTTTCTGTCGTATTCAGAAACTAGAAAAACGAGCAATAAAATAAAAAACACATGACACACGACTGATAATAAATACGTCTATTAACAACGTGTTTGCTCTGAGTTCATGCTGACGTTTCCTGTGCTGCAGCTTTTTATTCTCCTGGTGATGACATCACTTCCTGCTTAGCAGCAGCAACAGCAGCTTCATGCAAACACCACAGAGCTGCTGTTGCTGCTGCTGCTACTGCTGCTGCTGCTGTTACTGCTGCTGTTACTGCTGCTGCTGCTGCTGCTGCTGCTGCTGCTGTTACTGCTGCTGCTGTTACTGCTGCTGTTACTGCTGCTGTTACTGCTGCTGCTGCTGCTGCTGCTGCTGCTGTTACTGCTGCTGCTACTGCTGCTGCTACTGCTGCTGCTGTTACTGCTGTTACTGCTGTTACTGCTGCTGCTGTTACTGCTGCTGCTGCTGCTGTTACTGCTGCTGCTGCTGCTGCTACTGCTGCTGTTACTGCTGCTACTGCTGTTACTGCTGCTGCTGTTACTGCTGCTGTTACTGCTGCTGTTACTGCTGCTGTTACTGCTGCTGCTACTGCTGCTGCTGCTGCTGCTGTTACTGCTGCTGCTGTTACTGCTGCTGTTACTGCTGCTACTGCTGTTACTGCTGCTGCTGCTGTTACTGCTGCTGCTGCTGCTGCTACTGCTGCTGCTGCTGTTACTGCTGCTGCTGCTGTTACTGCTGCTGCTGTTACTGCTGCTGCTGTTACTGCTGTTACTGCTGCTGCTGTTACTGCTGCTGCTGTTACTGCTGTTACTGCTGCTGCTGTTACTGCTGCTGCTGCTGTTACTGCTGCTGCTGCTGTTACTGCTGCTGCTGCTGCTGCTGTTACTGCTGCTGCTGTTACTGCTGCTGCTGCTGCTGTTACTGCTGCTGCTGTTACTGCTGCTGCTGTTACTGCTGTTACTGCTGCTGCTGTTACTGCTGCTGCTGCTGCTGCTGTTACTGCTGCTGCTGCTGCTGTTACTGCTGCTGCTGCTGTTACTGCTGCTGCTGTTACTGCTGCTGCTACTGCTGCTGCTACTGCTGCTGCTGCTACTGCTGCTGCTGCTACTGCTGCTGCTGCTGTTACTGCTGCTGCTGCTGTTACTGCTGCTGCTGCTGCTGTTACTGCTGCTGCTGCTGCTGATGCTGCTGCTGCTGCAGCATGGGTCTGTCTAATCGCTGGGATCACAGATTCAATTACAACTCACCGCTGTAATAATAAGTGAAGCACATGGTCATCAGGTTCTTGGCCGGACTGTAGTCGTCCATCTGGAAACATCTGGATAAAACAGAGAAAACCAGCAGAGTCATTAATTCACAGCTGGATCATCACGGGTTTGTTCTCTGTGGTTTTCAGTCGCTCGCGTCCATTAGTCGTGTTTTAAAGTGGATTAAAACTCAGCTGTTTGTGTTCGAGGCTCTGATTCAACACAGCGTGATTCCGTGGTGAATGCTCTCCTCTGATTGGACGGCAGGTTGCATTAAATCAGCTGTTGTAAATTTAATGACCAGGAATAAAATCTACAAATAATAAACATCAGTGATGATTCCTTTAATCTGTTTGAATGAAACGCTGCAGAGGATTTAATTAATACACTTTATTATTATATTAATAATAAGTTACAGCAATGGCACCATATCCTTCAATCTTCTGTTTAATCTCCTCCTATTCCAGGTATTAGTCAGGTCCTCTAGGGAATTTGACTTAGTGGGAAAAACTTTAAATCACTTTAATACAATTTTACAATATACATCAATTTATATGTTATCAAAGTGTAATAAGTTAGGGTTCATCCTATTTACTGGAGCAGTATAACCTTATGGGATGGTAATTATTTTTCCAGGTATTAGTCAGGTCCTACAGGTAAACTGACTGATTGTAAAAAGCATGAAAACCTAAATGATTGGTCTTATTGTTGGTGCAGGAATCAGCAGGTTAATCTGTGATTGATCCACTTTGATTGGGTAGTTAATCCACAGCTGCTCGTTGATTATTCTGATATATTTGAGTTAAATATGAATATTAAATATGAATAAATGAGACTGGATCCACTCACTCAAACAGCACGACAGCAAAGGACTGCACCAGCCGGTAGAACGTGGCTTCACTCACACATTTAGAGTGACAGCGCTGGGGAGGAAACAGAATAATCCCATAAGACTGGATGACATCATGGATGATATGAAACCAGGTGTTTCTGCTTCACTTTGTCTCTTTCTCTTCTGGTTTTTCCTCTCACCTGTGCACTGACGTATTTAGCGAACCACTCTCTGCCTTTACCGTTGTCTCCACTGCAAAGTTCTCCAAAACGAGCCTTTTCCTCCTGGTCGAAGTCGTCTCTGTAAAACACACAGTCATTAACACACACCTGTAAAACACAGTCATTAACACACACCTGTAAAACACACAGTCATTAACACACACCTGTAAAACACACAGTCATTAACACACACCTGTAAAACACACAGTCATTAACACACACCTGTAAAACACAGTCATTAACACACACCTGTAAAACACAGTCATTAACACACACCTGTAAAACACACAGTCATTAACACACACCTGTAAAACACAGTCATTAACACACACCTGTAAAACACAGTCATTAACACACACCTGTAAAACACAGTCATTAACACACACCTGTAAAACAAACAGTCATTAACACACACCTGTAAAACACAGTCATTAACACACACCTGTAAAACACAGTCATTAACACACACCTGTAAAACACAGTCATTAACACACACCTGTAAAACACAGTCATTAACACACACCTGTAAAATACTGTCACTAACACACACCTGTAAAACACAGTCATTAACACACACCTGTAAAACACAGTCATTAACACACACCTGTAAAACAAACAGTCATTAACACACACCTGTAAAACACAGTCATTAACACACACCTGTAAAACACAGTCATTAACACACACCTGTAGAACACTGACAGTCGTTAACACACACCTGTAAAACACTGACAGTCGTTAACACACCTGTAGAACACTGACAGTCATTAAAACACACCTGTAAACATTGACAGTCGTTAACACACCTGTAAACACTGACAGTCGTTAACACACCTGTAGAACACTGACAGTCGTTAACACACCTGTAGAACACTGACAGTCATTAAAACACACCTGTAAACACTGACAGTCGTTAACACACCTGTAGAACACTGACAGTCGTTAACACACCTGTAGAACACTGACAGTCGTTAACACACCTGTAAAGACTGACAGTCGTTAACACACCTGTAGAACACTGACAGTCGTTAACACACCTGTAGAACACTGACAGTCGTTAACACACCTGTAGCACACTGACAGTCGTTAACACACCTGTAGAACACTGACAGTCGTTAACACACCTGTAAACACTGACAGTCGTTAACACACCTGTAGAACACTGACAGTCATTAACACACCTGTAAACACTGACAGTCATTAACACACCTGTAAACACTGACAGTCGTTAACACACCTGTAGAACACTGACAGTCATTAACACACCTGTAAACACTGACAGTCGTTAACACACCTGTAGAACACTGACAGTCGTTAACACACCTGTAAACACTGACAGTCGTTAACACACCTGTAGAACACTGACAGTCATTAACACACCTGTAAACACTGACAGTCGTTAACACACCTGTAGAACACTGACAGTCATTAACACACCTGTAAACACTGACAGTCGTTAACACACCTGTAAACACTGACAGTCGTTAACACACCTGTAGAACACTGACAGTCGTTAACACACCTGTAGCACACTGACAGTCGTTAACACACCTGTAAACACTGACAGTCGTTAACACACCTGTAAACACTGACAGTCGTTAACACACCTGTAGAACACTGACAGTCATTAACACACCTGTAAACACTGACAGTCGTTAACACACCTGTAGAACACTGACAGTCGTTAACACACCTGTAGAACACTGACAGTCATTAACACACCTGTAAACACTGACAGTCATTAACACACCTGTAGAACACTGACAGTCGTTAACACACCTGTAGAACACTGACAGTCGTTAACACACCTGTAGAACAGGCTCTTCCAGCTAGTTTGAGTTTTTTTGCTGACTTTTTTTCTTTCGGCTGCTGAACATCGTGTCAGCGACTGCAGCTGTTGTCAGGATGAATCTCTCATCATCTCAGTGATGGTTTATATCGGTTCAGACAACCGGGAACAACGCTAACGGCGAAATGGAGGAGTTTAAGGACAAATGTTGAACCAGAGGAAGCCTCCGTCGTCTCTGTTAAACTAACGTAATTAAGATGGATTCTGAGGCTGCGGCTCATCCCACGAGTCTCCAACACAACACGGCCTTTGTTTTTCAGTCAGATCACGGTGATGATGTCAAACGTTGACTGAGTTTATGCTTCGCCAGGAAAGAGTTTCAGTTATGGAGGAACCAACAGACAGCTCATTACTTTACAGACGTCCACTTTAATGTTCTGTCCAATACTGAAACGCACCAATAGGACGTCTGTCCCTGTCAGGACTGATGAGTCATGTCGGTCCTCATTAGATCTTTAGTGCTGAGTCATGTCGGTCCCATCAGCCTGAATCTCCTCTAACAACAGGAATGTGTTGTCATCATGCAATAAAATGCTGATAAATGTAAGGAAACAACAGAGGCCTTCAGGTCTGTCTTAAAACAGAGGGTCAAAGGTCAGAGTTCAGTCTGGTTGGTGATAGACTTGATGGACCAGGTGATGGTTTATAAAACTCACATTACCTTAAATAAAATCTCAGTTTAACCGTAAACCCAACTGATCCTAATTTAATCTTAATTTAACTCTAAATTAATGATAATTTAACCCAAATTGAACCCTACAATTAATTAATTCTAATTTAACTCAATAATTCATTGATCCTAATTTAATCCTAATTTAATCCTAACGCTCACTTAATCCAAACCTGAACTTTCATGAAGGTCAAAGGTCATTTTTCTTTCCTATCTGATAGAAAATGTGCAGCAACAACTAATATGTGTCTGAATTTAAAATCTACCAGGATGTTTCTGACTGAATCACCAGCAGAGTTCTGTTTATCCAACTATCATCATTGCACCGACCAGCAGGAGCCACTAGGAGAAACTCAAACACCAAAACTATGGTTTAGTAAGTGGGATCCTCCTCTAGAGCTGGTGTTGAGCCAGTTCTTCACCAGATAAATAGACAAACAGCATCAAAAACAAATAAAGACATTTCTTCCTTACTTTCCATTGAACACCTTCTCCACGTAAGCCTTCATGAACTGCCTCCTCTCGGCCGTCTCGGCGTCGGCGTCTTCGGTGCTGTGAGCGGACGAGGACGACGACCGCCTCAGCTCCCAGGTACGACAGGACATGTCCATGTCGTTCTCGCTGTCCGCCGACTCCGTGGCGTCGCTCTCGTCCTCGCCCTCGTCCTGGTGGCGGCGGTGGTGGTTGTGGTTCGAGGGTTGGGGCTTGCTGGGCGCCATGGGCTCCGGCAGCAGGGGCGCGCCCGTGGAAGTCGGCGGCTCCGCGGAGAAGACGTCGGCGTGTCCCGGCGAGCGTTGTCCTCCGTCCGTGGCGTTGGCGTCCGAAGGCAGGTCGAAGTCGATGAGGTTGTCCACGGCGACAGCCTCCATGATGCTGCTGGATGGACGATGGTGGTTACTAGGCGATGAGGACTCTATAGACACGCCCACCCTCTGAGGGCGCCGACACCAACGACTCACCAACCCAAGGCATCTGTGGACAATTAGAGGAAAATTAACATCGATCGTCGTCTTTCTGTTAGAACTCTGCTTAGAAACCAAATGGATCCAAGACATAAATATAATGTAGACATGATCAAAACTACTTGTTTAATCAACTATATTGTTGTGACAGTAAAACCATGTAAAAAAAATGGATTCTACACTAAACTGACAGTGGTGTCACTCTGGTCATTGATTCAAAACACAAAAAGACAGATGATTTGTCCAGAGTACGAACAGAAACAAAAATCGACAAAGGTCAAAGGTCATTTGTTAATCCAGTAGACAGGAAGAGGCTCCCAGAGCCAATCAATTAGCAATTGAGATGGAAAAGGTAAAGAAGCGGCAGCCTACAGCTACTAAACTGCAGTGATTAGTCAAATAATCAATAAGTCGTCAACTATTTTGACAATTGATTAATAGATTTGAGTCAAAGAGTTTAAAGAAGAACATGTCCAAATTCTCTGGTTCCAGCTTCTCTTCTCTGATTATTTCCTGGGTTCTTTAATTTTCTATATAAGGAAACTGACGACTGAAACTTCACAGGATCTAGAACGGAACCCTGAGGAACCCCACATTTGATTTGACATCAAACTATTTTGGTAATCGACAAATTGATTTGAGTCATTTATTCAGTAGAAAATGTCCAAATTCTCTGGTTCCAGCTTCTCTTCTCTGATTATTTCCTTGTTTCTTTAGTCTCTATAATAGTATATTTTATATACTATTTTATTTTAATAATTAATTGACTATTGAAATGGTGGTTAGTTTCAGCTCTAAACCAGAATAGAACAGAAATCAGACCAGTGACGTGTTTAAGTTGTTTAACTCACCCACATTTTACACATTTTATGAACCAAACATCTAATTCCAGGAAACACAGACTGTAGCTTTAAAAAAGACCAAAGATGAACAAAAAACACAAAATGTGTTGAGATGTGAGAGATATAAACAAAATACAAGTGAACTCAAAGGCATTTCTGTCCACATAAACATGTTCTCTACATTTAATAAATATCAGTTGTACCAGTATAGTACCAGGTGGGACACCCTCATTAAACATAAGGTTAAAATCATTCAAATAATTCTATGTGAACAGGTTTTTTTGTCTGACGTTAAACATACTGATGGTAACAGTTGTGATAAACTGACTGACAGTAGTGAGAGTAAGAAGAAATGGGAATAACAGAAGTTATAAGAGGAACCAAAACATATCCAAGAATTTAGTTTTCTCTGCAACTCGTCAGTTAGTCAGAAGAGGATGTTGTTTTCCTGCTCTGAGATTCACGAAACCTGCAAAGACACAATAACTGAATCTAACCATGTCGTTTTTATTCAGGACTGAATCTGTAAACTAAAGGAAGTCGAAATAATCATCGATTAAAAACCACAAAGACGGTAGAGCTCTAACTTAGTTTCTGATCTGTGCAAAAACAATTTCCCACAACCAGGAAGTGTGTGTGTGTGTGTGTGTATGTGTGTGTGTGTGTGTGTGTTCTCCTCCTTTGTTGTGTAACTAAAACAGTGATTTGCAATAAATGAGTCAGCAGAGATGCAAACAGGAATTCACACGACTACCAACTGTCTTCAGTCTGTCTTCATGTCTTCATGTCTTCATATCTTCATATCTTCATGTCTTCATATCTTCATGTCTTCATGTCTTCATGTCTTCATGTCTTCATATCTTCATGTCTGTCTTCATGTCTTCATGTCTTCATATCTTCATGTCTTCATATCTTCATGTCTTCATATCTTCATGTCTGTCTTCATGTCTTCATGTCTTCATGTCTTCATGTCTTCATGTCTTCATATCTTCATATCTTCATTTCTTCATGTCTTCATATCTTCATATCTTCATGTCTTCATGTCCTCATGTCTTCATGTCTTCATGTCCTCATGTCTTCATGTCCTCATGTCTTCATGTCTTCATGTCCTCATGTCTTCATGTCCTCATGTCTTCATATCTTCATATCTTCATGTCTTCATGTCTTCATGTCTTCATATCTTCATGTCTTCATATCTTCATGTCTTCATATCTTCATGTCTGTCTTCATGTCTTCATGTCTTCATGTCTTCATGTCTTCATGTCTTCATGTCTTCATATCTTCATTTCTTCATGTCTTCATATCTTCATATCTTCATGTCTTCATGTCCTCATGTCTTCATGTCTTCATGTCCTCATGTCTTCATGTCCTCATGTCTTCATGTCTTCATGTCCTCATGTCTTCATGTCCTCATGTCTTCATATCTTCATATCTTCATGTCTTCATGTCTTCATGTCTTCATGTCTTCATGTCTTCATATCTTCATATCTTCATGTCTTCATATCTTCATGTCTTCATATCTTCATGTCTTCATGTCCTCATGTCTTCATGTCCTCAGTCCTTCTCCTGATCAGCTCCTTTCTCTACACCAGGACCCAGTTCTTTCTTCAGCCTCATAGACCAACACTAACTGAGACCAGGAGCCTGAGGCCTGTTTGTCTGCAGCTGAAGACGTGTTGGTTATATAAAGCCCTGAGTGACACATTCAGAGACAACATGAGGCACAGATCAACACAACGTGACCACAGAACAAAACACTCACAAACGTGGTCAGACAGAAACCTCATAAACAACCTGAGAACATGTCAGCTATTGATGATGATGGTTTATCCTCCGTGTTTCCTAAACCTGCTTCTTTCTGCTTCCAACAAACTCCTATAAGTCCAGAGATAAAAGCCGATGGTTCCTCTGTGCAGATCTCCACATGGACTCACTAGAACCTGACTGGTCGATACAACGTGGACCACAAACAGCCCTGGAACTGGTTCCTGGTCACAATAATTGTATTTTATCTCCAGATGGAACATGAACCTGTAGATGTCTAACCCCTAACCCTATAATTACCAGAGTTATTATTAGTATGATTAGTTTGACCTTAACTCTGATAGTTAATGAAGGCGTCCCACCTGGTGCTATATTGGTACCACTGATATTTAGTTAAATGTATAGAACATGTTTATGTGGATGAAAAAAATCTACAATGTTTTGAAATGGAAAAGTAAATTCCAGGAACATGTTTCTTGTTTTTCAGGAACTAACCATTATTCTGATGGTTGATTAATCTATAGATTATTAAAATGATTAATTGATTAATAAACTGTTCGTCTATAAACTAAAGTTCCCATCAGGAAGTATTTTAACAGCCACAAAACCTGTTCTAGTGGAATTCTCTGAATGACTTTAACCTCATAGTTAATGGAGGCGTCCCACCTGGTACTATACTGGTACCACTGATATTAATATATAAGCTTTGAGTTCAATTGTCTTTTTGTTTATTTCCCTCAGTTCCAACATTTTTTGTGTTCTTTGTTCATTTTTGGTCCTTTTTAAAGGTACAGTCCGTAGTTTCTGGCAGCATCTAGTAGTATAACTGCAACCAAACCTGAACATTTAGGAGAAGTTTTGGTTTAGGGCTAATTATTAAAACTATTCATGGATTAGTAGTTTGCTTCATTAAATGGTGTAATTCAACCTAAAATGTCTTTTTCTGTCCAAAGATCATCAGTTTATTATTATAGAGACTAAAGAAACCAGGGAATAATCAGAGAAGAGAAGCTGGAACCAGAGAATTTGGATGTTTTATGATGAATAAATGACTCTAATCTATTAATTGGGCATCAAAATAGTTGGTAAATAATGTGACAGTCATTGCAGCTCTATTCAGTTGTGTTGTTCATGACTGTAAAAACAACAAAGACCTATTATTGTTTATTTCCTTCCCTACAGTCAACCATCAGGAGTTCAGACGTGTATTTAAGGGTCGTAACTAGTTCACATCTGTAAAAACAGCAGCACAGACAGATGTTTGATTGACAGCTGAGTTGCAGACGTGGTGAGTGTTGGTGAAGTTAAACGCTGCTGTGGTGGTAAATAATTAACTCTGTTCAAGGTGACAGAAGGTGCTGGATGTGGATTTGTTCTGGAAAATGGAAAAGTAAACTCCTGGAACAGGTTTCCTGTTCTAGAGAAGACAGATGAAAGAAATGCAGGCACAAAAGCTGTTCAAGTAGAATTCTTGGATAGATTTAACCTTAATTTAATGGAGGCGTCCCACCAGCACCTATACTGGTACCACTGATATTTATTTAAACAGAAACGTTGAGTTGGGCTGTATTTTCTTTAAAAAGACGACCCTAAACATTTTATACTGACTCTAATCCATTAATTGATTATCAGAATAGTTGGAGATTAATGTGATAGTTGAAAATCAGTTAATTGACTAATCGTTGCAGCTCGAGACCAGACCAGACCAGACCAGACCAGACCTTCTCCAGGTCCCAGTCTGTCTCTTATATTCATTTATAACTCATTTTCCAAATCGATTCAGTTTCATAAGAACACAGAGCTTTAATTTGCAGCTTAAACCAACACAGACTGAAATGTTCAACCCTGATTAATGAGTGTGTGAGACCTCAGCTCTTTCTCAACAGACGCTGATCTCTCTGAGTCGTCCCGTGTAAATAAACACGGTGTTTACGTGTAATAAACAACAGACGTGTCCCAGGTCACGTTGGAGGTTTTTAAACCTTCTCTTACTGGTTTTCTGGCGTCCTGATGGACGACAGCAGGAAAATCACCTGCTGTTAGAGACGACGATTAATGTCCCTGTCCTGCTGTCCTACACACACACACACACACACACACACACACACACACACACACACACACACACACACACACACACACACACACACACACACACACACACACACACACACACACACACACACACACACGTACACACACACACACAGTGGTGTTTATCGAGTATATCAGGGTTCCTTCAGTCAGAATGCAATGGCTGCAGTATTTCTGCTTCCATGAGCAAGAACACACACACACACACACACACATACACACACACACACACACACACACACACACACACAGTAAATCTGTTCTATCTCTGCTGGTTGTGATCATTCTGCAGCACAACAGCATCACGAGCCTCATCCTGCCCTCTCTCCAGTGTGTGTGTGTGTGTGTGTGTGTGTGTGTGTGTGTGTGTGTGTGTGTGTGTGTGTGTGTGTGTGTGTGTGTGTGTGTGTGTTCATGAGGAAGCCGCCAACCGTGGTTGTGTAACCCCCCCCCCCTCCAGGAAACCTCCTCCAGTAGAACCAGGGTGTAGAGAGTTCATCCATCTCTGTCCCTGCAGCTAATACACCAACCATAAATCAGCTGCTATAGAACATCTATTAGTGGTCAAGGTGCTTTCAATGTCCCCTCCTGGCCCTGATGGAGGCAGGAACCAGCCCTAATCCTGGTCCTGGTCCTGGTCCTGGTCTGGGGGTTTTCCTCCCTGCTGTAATCTGAGGGTTTATCTATTCGTTATTGTGTCTATGGGGAATTTACAGCAACCACAACAAAAACAAGGTCTTTGTCTTGAAGGCTTCTGACATTCAAAGAGCAGGAAGGAGCCTTTTATTTCCCTGTAAACTCCTCGAAGGTTTAAAACCGTCTGATTAAAACATATTCTGTACCAGACGGTATTCTATGAACTCTGTTGTGGAATCTGGAATCTTAAAAACTCCTTGGTTGGAACAAAAACCTGCACCCACTCCGGCCCCCCAGGACCAGGGTTACCCAGACCTGTACTAGATGCTGCCAGAAACTACGGACTGTACCTTTAAAAAAGGACCAAAAATGAACAAAAAAAAACACAAAAACATGCTGAACTGCAGGAAATAAACAAAATACAGCTGAACTCAAAGGCTTTTTCATCCACATAAACATGTTCTCTACATTTAATAAATATCAGTGGCACCAGTATAGTACCAGGTGGGACACCCTCATTAAATATAAGGTTAAAATCATTCAAAGAATTCTATGTGAACAGGTTTTTTTGTCTGACGTTAAAAATACTGATGGTAACGTTTGTGATAAACAGAGTAGAAAGAAATGGGAATAAGAGAAGTTAAAAGAGGAACCAAAACTTATCCAAGAATTTAGTGAAAACAGTGAAAAACAAGGATTATTGGTTTATATTTAGTATATTCACCTTAATCCACATTTTACAGCATTTTATCAACCAAACTAATCGATTTAAATCATCAATAGTTTGTTGAAATTATGACATTTTTCACCATTTTCTGACATTTTATAGATCAAACTCATGTTTTTTAAATCTTCAGCTTTGACACTGATCAACACTCTATGAACCAAACGACTAAATGATTAATCGTTTCAATAACCAATAGATTAATCAACAATCAGAATAATGATTTCAGCCTTAATACAACCCAACTCAACGCCTTCTGTATGTTTAAATTAATATCAGAGGTACCAGTATAGGTGCTGGTGGGACGCCTCCATTAACTCTGAGGTTAAAGTCAGTCACAGAATTCTACTAGAACAGATTTTGTATGTTTCCTGATGGGAACTTTAGTTTTTAGATGAACAGTTGTCTACTAATCAATGAATCATTTTAATAATCTATAGATTAATCAACTATCAGAATAGTTTTGTTCTGATTTGTGTTATTGGCGTCGCAGCAGCTGATGCTAACATGTGTTATTACAGGAAACTAATCAGTGAGAATGCCTGTGTGAAGCTGAGAGTGGTTGTCTGTCCTGTCCAGACCTGTAGTGATTGATATAGTGACCAGAGGATGATGACCAGTCCTGTGGCTGAGGACCAACTCACACCAGAACCTATCAGGTGTCAGCTGATAACAGGCTCAGATATTAAAGCTGACGCTTTAAATCACTCAGAATAAATCACCAGGAGCCATAAACAACACGTGATGCTGGCTCTGGCTGTAGAGAACAGGTGTCCAACCTGAGGCCCGGGGCCCAAATCTGGTCTCCAGCTCATTTCCTGTGGTCCTTCCAGAGCTTCACAGACTGGTGTGATTCATAGAAAGTGAATAAATGTGTGAAGTTAACAGACATGACCAGGATATCCCTACTGCTGATGGACATGTGAGCATCACTGTCTCCATCTTTTATTCAATATTTGGGAAAAATGTTCAATAAAAAATTTTACTTAAATTTATTTCAATTTTTTTAAAGTTTTTTTTAGTGTAAATCTGCTGAGTTGACATCTAGAGGGTTAACTCCACTAAAACAACATCTATTCTCAATGTTGTTTAAAAACAGGAAAGTTTCTGTTTGTTCCTTCTTTTCCTTTGTTGAAGTACATCTGTCATTACTTTCTGCTACTTTCTATTCTTTAATATTTACCATAGCAACACTAAACCATAGATTGTTTTGATGTTTATTTATTCTTTATTATTCTTCCTATATTGACTGTTTTACTGGTATCCATAACAACCATAAACATGTTAAATGAAGTGAATGTCTCTGCAGCTCCATACTATTAAATATTCTATGATATTCATGTTTCTCCTTTTATAAAGAACGAATTTGGAAATTTACTGTCCAGGTCTACTTCACAGTCTATACACACGCACACACACACACACACACACACACACACACACACACACACACACACACACACACACACACACACACACACACACACACACAGAGTGATGGCTGCTAATAAAATGCAGGAGGAAGTTCTGCTCCATGTGGATAACCAGATAACAGCAAACAGAACTGAAATATATATATATATATATATATATATATATATATATATATATATATATATATATATATATATATAGTATATGAGTAAAAGTAGAAATAATAATAATAATATTGTTTAAAAATACTCAATACCAAGTAAAAGTCTTCAGCTGAACATGTTATTTAAAAGAACACGAGTATTATCAGCTAAATGTACTTTAACTATCAAAAGTACTTTGGTGGGGACAGTATTTACCTCTGATATGTAGTAGAGTGAAGTATAAAGTACTATCAGAGAGTATAATAATGACAGTATTACAGTATTTACCTCTGATATGTAGTAGAGTGAAGTATAAAGTACTATCATAGAGTATAATAATGACAGTATTACAGTATTTACCTCTGATATGTAGTAGAGTGGAGTATAAAGTACTATCAGAGAGTATAATGATGACAGTATTACAGTATTTACCTCTGATATGTAGTAGAGTGAAGTATAAAGTACTATCATAGAGTATAATAATGACAGTATTACAGTATTTACCTCTGATATGTAGTAGAGTGAAGTATAAAGTACTATCAGAGAGTATAATAATGACAGTATTACAGTATTTACCTCTGATATGTAGTAGAGTGAAGTATAAAGTACTATCAGAGAGTATAATAATGACAGTATTACAGTATTTACATCAACCAGACTCCATTTAATAAAGCTTTAATTCACTGTTTCACTGATTCTCAGCAGTTTGTTGAATAGAAACAACAGCAGCAGCATCGATCAGCTCCGATACACACCAGCTGATCAGCCCTAATGATCAATATTAATGATCAACACAGAGAAGCCACGTGAGCTGTTTGTAAACAGATGCAAACAAACACGCGCCGAACACACATCTGGATCCGGAACAACACCAAAACACCTGGATCCACGTTCCAATCAATACAAATACATCGATACGCCTGATCAGCTTCAACCGGCAGGTTATCGATAGGAGTTCGGTTCACAGAGGGAAACGGAATCAACCGCGATGAAATGAATTAAAGAGTAAAGAAACAGGTACAGATCTGATTACTGATCAATGCAGCTGATCGATGACAGCTCAGGCAGGAAGCGGCGCTGAATAAACACGCGGAGTGACGTCAGAGAACAGGTAAATCAGCTGTTTAAAGACGGTTTACGGAGCATCACCTGGACGTAACGTCAACCTGGAGGAACTCACGTAAAAACACAACTATAAGAAGTGAAGCTGTGTGTGTGTGTGTGTGTGTGTGTGTGTGTGTGTGTGTGTGTGTGTGTGTGTGTGTGTGTGTGTGTGTGTGCAGCAGCTCTACGTACGTGCAGCTCTTCTTCTCGCGGCTGTTTCTGTTTCTGCGTCGCAGGGTCTTTTTTTTCGATCGAGTCCAGTTGACAGTCGCGCATGCGCAGAACACGACGAGGGGGAGTGGGACCCCGTGACGTCAGCGCACGGCGCAGCCAATCAGCGCGGCCGAGCGTCAACTCCCGGCGTATTACCGGATATCCCCTTCAAAATAAAAGCATGACGGGCCAAACATCCGTTAAAAGTGACTGAAATGTTTTAAATGTCAGTTTTTACGACCTCTGTTGTTGTTGTTCTTATTTAGTATCATTTTATTAATAGATTATCCCTTTATTTGCATTTATCTTGATGATTTTATTGCATTATTTCCTGTTTTTGTACTGAAATAGATTTTATAATAGTACTTCTCTATTATATTTTATATTATTTAATGTGCAATTTTACCACAGCTCAGATATAGAAAAACATAGAACATAATAGTTTTTTGTTATCCTTCATTTATTTATTTTATATGTATTGTTTATTCCTTTATTTGCATATCTGTTTATTCTGTTTATCTTGATGATTTTATCACATTATTTCCTGTTTTTGTAGTGAAATAAATCTTTAAATAATATAATATATACTAGTATTTCTCTATCATATTTACTCTACATCTCATCAATAATTATATTGATATTATCACTTTCATTCACTCATTTATAGCAGGCTGCAGTATTAAATCTGACTAAAACGATTAAAACCAAACAAAAGACTAAATATGAATATTACTTACTAACCCTAACACTAACTAAACGACTAAAACATGACTTGAATTGAATATAAGGTTCATATCAGTGACTTGGACTGGAATAAAAACCCTGAGGAGCGACCAGCGGTGGGTTAAATGTCCTTTAATTACAGCTATGTTACAAAAATGCACGTGAACAAAAAGACAGTGAATTAAAACTGTTGGAGAGAAGCAGAGACCTAAAGGTATTAGTGGTTCTAACGAGGCTTTAACGGCCAACAGGAAGTGGTCAGTCTGATGCTGGGGTCAACAGGAAGTGGTCAGTCTGATGCTGGGGTCAACAGGAAGTGGTCAGTCTGATGCTGGGGTCAACAGGAAGTGGTCAGTTTGATGCTGAGGTCAACAGGAAGTGGTCAGTTTGATGCTGGGGTCAACAGGAAGTGGTCAGTTTGATGCTGCGGTCAACAGGAAGTGGTCAGTTTGATGCTGAGGTCAACAGGAAGTGGCGGTGGTCAGTCTGATGCTGAGGTCAACAGGAAGTGGTCAGTTTGATGCTGAGGTCAACAGGAAGTGGTCAGTTTGATGCTGGGGTCAACAGGAAGTGGTCAGTTTGATGCTGAGGTCAACAGGAAGTGGTCAGTTTGATGGTGAGGTCAACAGGAAGTGGTCAGTTTGATGCTGGGGTCAACAGGAAGTGGTCAGTTTGATGGTGAGGTCAACAGGAAGTGGTCAGTTTGATGCTGGGGTCAACAGGAAGTGGTCAGTTTGATGCTGAGGTCAACAGGAAGTGGTCAGTTGGATGCTGAGGTCAACAGGAAGTGGTGGTGGTCAGTTGGATGCTGAGGTCAACAGGAAGTGGTGGTGGTCAGTTTGAGGTCAGCAGCCTCTGAGGCAGCGTGACGGTGGCGAAGTGGACACGTTCCTCCCTCAGCTTGTGTCTGAGTGTTGGGTTCAACCCAGCTCCATGTAGGCCTGATGCTGCCGGTCGTACTGAGGCCAGCTGACCAGGCCTGGACCGTCAGGAGACCTGCACACACACACACACACACACACACACACACACACACACACACACACACACACACACACACACACAGTGTGTACCAGTTAAAACTGTAGTGAACCAGTTAAAACTGTAGTGAACCAGTTAAAACTGCAGTGAACCAGTTAAACTGCAGTGAACCAGTTAAACTGCAGTGAACCAGTTAAAACTGCAGTAAACCAGTTAAAGCTGCAGTGAACCAGTTAAACTGTAGTGAACCAGTTAAACTGCAGTGAACCAGTTAAACTGCAGTGAACCAGTTAAAGCTGCAGTGAACCAGTTAAACTGCAGTAAACCAGTTAAAGCTGCAGTGAACCAGTTAAAACTGCAGTAAACCAGTTAAAGCTGCAGTGAACCAGTTAAACTGTAGTGAACCAGTTAAAGCTGCAGTAAACCAGTTAAAACTGCAGTAAACCAGTTAAAACTGCAGTAAACCAGTTAAACTGCAGTAAACCAGTTAAAGCTGCAGTGAACCAGTTAAACTGTAGTGAACCAGTTAAAGCTGCAGTAAACCAGTTAAAACTGCAGTAAACCAGTTAAAACTGCAGTAAACCAGTTAAACTGTAGTGAACCAGTTAAACTGCAGTAAACCAGTTAAAGCTGCAGTGAACCAGTTAAAGCTGCAGTGAACCAGTTAAACTGCAGTAAACCAGTTAAAGCTGCAGTGAACCAGTTAAACTGCAGTGAACCAGTTAAAACTGCAGTAAACCAGTTAAAACTGCAGTAAACCAGTTAAAGCTGCAGTAAACCAGTTAAAACTGCAGTAAACCAGTTAAAACTGCAGTAAACCAGTTAAACTGCAGTAAACCAGTTAAAGCTGCAGTGAACCAGTTAAACTGCAGTGAACCAGTTTATAATGACTTTATAAATCCTGACTGACCCGGTCCGGATGAAGTTGGCCCAGTACGACATCATGGTGCGACACAGCTTCTCATCGTCTCTGCTGATTGGTCCTGGACAGACAGGGAGGCGGAGCCTCGTTAAATGAACCGGTTTATTTCATTCCTGTGATATTATTATTATTATTATTATTATTATTATTATTATTATTATTTTATTATTATTTTATTATTTACCGGTGATGGTGATGTGTCCGTTCCAGAAACAGCCTCCGAACATGAAGCCCACGTCGTCGGCGTGGTCCGCCTTCACGAAGCTGGGCCGGCTCAGCTGGTGGATCTCAGCTCGATGCGTGAACTCGTACATGTAGACTGCGGCGCCGGCGTCTGAAACACACAGAGGGAAGGAGGCGGGGTCAAAGGTCAGGGGATTAAAGGAGCATCACATAATCTGTGATCTGTGATTTGGGTTCAGCTGCTC
>CM060465.1:36284987-36289987 GCA_030544235.1 Lepturacanthus savala | reverse complement strand
AGAAAATAAGAAGCTGCTGTAATTTAATCTGCAGACCAGTCGCTGCCGTTCACACAGAAATCAGAGCTGCAGCTGCACAAAAGATCACTGAAGCTTTGTGTTGGTGTCAAAAAGCTCATTTAGGTCAAAACGTCTTCAAGATGAGATCAGTGAGTTTATAGTTTACTGCCAGACAACAACGTCTGACTCTTCATATAATAACATTATGTTACTCACTGCTGGTAATGACTACTTCCTGTCACATGACGTCATCTACTTCCTGCTGAGAACCAGACAAACGCTCCCAGAAAGATTATTATTATGATTGATTGACTCATAGATTTATTATTATTATCTGTCAGGTTTTATAATAAGTTAATTATTATTATTATTATATGTTTATACTCATTATTAACAGGTAATTAATGAGGAATAGTTCATATAATATAACTATTAACTGATACTAATGATTACTAATACAAGTAGTACTATATATATATATATATATATATATAGTACTACTTGTACTAACTACACATATAGACCCGTGTTAAACTACACGTGTAGACCCGTGTTAAACTACACGTGTAGACCCGTGTTAAACTACACATATAGACCCGTGTTAAACTACACGTGTAGACCCGTGTTAAACTACACGTGTAGACCCGTGTTAAACTACCGTGTAGACCCGTGTTAAACTACACATATATACCCGTGTTAAACTACACATATAGACCCGTGTTAAACTACACGTGTAGACCCGTGTTAAACTACACAAATATACCCGTGTTAAACTACACATATAGACCCGTGTTAAACTACACGTGTAGACCCGTGTTAAACTACACATATATACCCGTGTTAAACTACACATATAGACCCGTGTTAAACTACATGTGTAGACCCGTGTTAAACTACACATATATACCCGTGTTAAACTACACATATAGACCCGTGTTAAACTACACGTGTAGACCCGTGTTAAACTACACGTGTAGACCCGTGTTAAACTACACATATATACCCGTGTTAAACTACACATATAGACCCGTGTTTAAACTACACGTGTAGACCCGTGTTAAACTACACGTGTAGACCCGTGTTAAACTACACATATATACCCGTGTTAAACTACACATATAAGCCGACCCGTGTTAAACTACACGTGTAGACCCGTGTTAAACTACACGTGTAGACCCGTGTTAAACTACACGTGTAGACCCGTGTTAAACTACATGTGTAGACCCGTGTTAAACTACACATATAGACCCGTGTTAAACTACACATATAGACCCATGTTAAACTACACATATAGACCCGTGTTAAAACTACACGTGTAGACCCGTGTTAAACTACACATATAGACCCGTGTTAAACTACATGTGTAGACCCGTGTTAAACTACACATATAGACCCGTGTTAAACTACACGTGTAGACCCGTGTTAAACTACACGTGTAGACCCGTGTTAAACTACACATATATACCCGTGTTAAACTACACATATAGACCCGTGTTAAACTACACGTGTAGACCCGTGTTAAACTACACGTGTAGACCCGTGTTAAACTACACGTGTAGACCCGTGTTAAACTATACATATAGACCCATGTTAAACTACACATGTAGACCCGTGTTAAACTATACATATAGACCCATGTTAAACTACACATGTAGACCCGTGTTAAACTACACATATAGACCCATGTTAAACTACACATATAGACCCGTGTTAAACTACACATATAGACCCATGTTAAACTACACATGTAGACCCGTGTTAAACTACACGTGTAGACCCGTGTTATACTACACGTGTAGACCCGTGTTATACTACACGTGTAGACCCGTGTTAAACTACACAGTTAGACCCATGTTAAACTACACATGTAGACCCGTGTTAAACTACACATATAGACCCGTGTTAAACTACACATATAGACCCGTGTTAAACTACACATGTAGACCCGTGTGAACCAGCATAGAGACATAGAGCTGATGTGTCGCTGCTCATTTGCATAAACAAATACACTTATTCCCTGTGGAGGTTGTTAAACTGAGGCCGTTGACAGCAGCTGTGGAGAAATCTTAATCTGCCCATCTGCAGGGTGTGTGTGTGTGTGTGTGTGTGTGTGTGTGTGTGTGTGTGTGTGTGTGTGTGTGTGTGTGTGTGTGTGTGTGTGTGTGTGTGTGTGTGTGTGTGTGTGAGTGTGTGTGTGTGTGTGTGTGTGTGTGTGTAATATCATGACAACGTGAACATTTATACAACACTAATAAACCACATGTTCATCAGTATTCAGCCTTTGTCATGAATCTCAGGTTCATCCTGTTTCCACTGATCATCTTGAGATGTTCCTCCACATTAATTAAAGTCCACCTGTGGTGAATCCAGCTGATTGGACATCACACCTGTCTATACAAGGTCCACAGGTGACAGTGATGTCACCAACCAACAGGAAGTCAGAGGAGTCGTCTGTAGACCTCAGAGACAGGATTGTCTCCAGGTATAAATCTGGGGAAGCTACAGAAACATCTCTGCTGCTCTGAAGGTCCCAATGAGCCCAGTGGCCTCCATCATCTGTAGATGGAAGAAGTCCAGAACCACCAGGACTCTTCTAGACCTGCAGCCATCTAAACTGAGAGATCAGGGACTAAGAACCCGATGGTCTCTGTCAGAGCTCCAGGTTCCTCTGTGGAGAGAGGAGAACCTTCCAGAAGGACAACATCTCTGCAGCAATCCACCAATCAGGCCTGTCTGGTAGAGACGGAGCCACTCCTTAGTAAAAGGCTCCTGAAGGACTCTCAGACCACGAGGAACCACATTCTCTGGTCTGATGAGACAAAGACTGAACTCTTTGGTGTGAAACCAGGCGTGATGTTTAAACCAGGCACCGCTCATCACCATGACAACACCATCCCTACAGTGAAGCTGGTGGTGCAGCATCAGGCTGTGGGATGTTTGTCAGCAGCAGGAACTGGGAGACGAGTCAGGATAGAGGGAAAGATGAATGCAGCAATGGACAGAGACATCCTGGATGAAGACCTGCTCCACAGCTCTGGACCTCAGACTGGGGCGGCCCTAGTCTAGACCCTAGACTAGGGTCTAGTCTAGACCCTAGTCTAGACCCTAGAGGACCCTAGTCTAGACCCTAGAGGACCCTAAACACACAGCCCAGATACCAAAGGAGGCTTCAGGACACCTCTGAATGTCCTGGAGTGGTCCAGCCAGAGTCCAGACCTGAATCTGATCTGGCTGCACCGACGCTTCCATCCAACCTGATGCTGCAAAGAGGAATGGACCAAACTGTTCAACTAGACCTGAGGCTGGAACTGCTGCTGAAGCTGCAGCAACAAGGCTGAATCCTGGTGGACATGTGGTTTATTAGCTGGTTTATTTTTAATAAAAATCTAAAATCTCACGTTGTCATTATGGGATGTTGTGTGTAGAGTTGAGGGAAAAAGGCTGTAACATCAGAAAATGTGTAAAACGTGAAGCGCTGGGAATGAACATATATATATATATATATATATATATATATATATGAGAGTGAGGTGTTAGTTCAGGGAAAGTTCCTGCTGCCCGTCACTATCACCTTCATCATCATCTTCATCATCATCATCGTTTCTGCTGCTGCTGAAACGCAGAAAGAAAATGAAGAAATGAAATCAGCCTGGCATCATTTGCATTCAAGTTTTATCGGCGTAGGAGGAGGGCGTTTTCAGGCCTGATAAGAAGAGGGCGTCACAGGCTGAGCTGGAGGGGGGGAGTGTGTGTGTGTGTGTGTGTGTGTGTGTGTGTGTGTGTGTGTGTGTGTGTGTGTGTGTTATAAGTGAACTGACTTTGGTAAAAAAAAAAAAAAAAAAAACGGTGGCTCTGGAGTTCAGTTGGTGTGTGTTTGCATCCACACACACACGTTAGAGAGGACAGGATGTAGGCGACGGGTGTGTGTGTGTGTGTGTGTGTGTGTGTGTGTGTGTGTGTGGTGGGTGGGGGGGTTAATATCAGACCAAATAATTAGATTGGCTATCGTGTGCGGTGGCGGCAGCAGCAGCGGTGCAGGGATCAGCAGATTAAAGCAGCTCTGGGCTCGTTAATATTCATGAGGGACGAGGTCCGGGGGCTTAGACTCTAAGTCTCCTCAGGAGGAGGAGGAGGAGGAGGAGGAGGAGGAGGAGGAGGAGGGAGGTGCGACACCTGCATCGTTTATTTCAGCCACGTCCGATCTCGTAGTTTTGTATAAAAACCAACAGAAACTCTGATTGTTGTGTTGAACGTGTCTGTAACAACAGGATGTTTTACACTAATAATCAGAAATAAACATTAAATATCAATAATCTCTGAATTAAACATCCTTATCTCCAACAAACTCCAACAACTTTCACTTTTACTTTTACCCCAGGAAAAAAATGATTGATGTGGTGTGTTTCTGCCGATAGGAAACACACACACACACACACACACTTTTATACACACACACTTTTATACACACACTTAGACACACACACAAACATCTCATTAACTCCTTTAACTGTTATAATCAATTGGTTTTAGTCGATTATTATTTAGTTGATTGATTTTTCAAATTTTTTCCAGCTGAGTTGTGTCATGTGACTTCCTGTGGGTCAGGTGTGGGTCAGGTAACTTCCTGTAGGTCAAGTGACTTCCTGTTGGTCAGGTGACTTCCTGGGGGTCAGGTGACTTCCTGGGGGTCAGGTGACTTCCTGTAGGTCAAGTAACATCCTGTTGGTCAGGTGACTTCCTGGGGGTCAGGTGACGTCCTGGGGGTCAGGTGACTTCCTGGGGGTCAGGTGACTTCCTGTAGGTCAGGTGACTTCGTGTGGGTCAGGTGACTTCGTGTGGGTCAGGTGACTTCCTGTTGGTCAGGTAACTTCCTGTAGGTCAAGTAACATCCTGTTGGTCAGGTGACTTCCTGTTGGTCAGGTGACTTCCTGTAGGTCAGGTGACTTCCTGTAGGTCAGGTGACTTCCTGTGGGTCAGGTGTGGGTCAGGTGACTTCCTGT
>CM060465.1:36272487-36279987 GCA_030544235.1 Lepturacanthus savala | reverse complement strand
GGTCAGCTGTTCTGCAGGCTGAACAGGGAGCTGGTGGCTGGCGATCGCCTCCTCGCCGTCCTGTCACCTCCTTCCTCCTCCTGCTCCTCCTCCTCGTCCTCCTCATCCCCCCCGGAGCAGCTGTCTCCTCCTCTCAGCCTGGTCACCCAGAAGGAGGTGAAGGAGGTGCAGGAGGTGAAGGAGGAGCCTCTGTACCCGGCGGCGTTGCGTTCCGACATCCAGCTCCTCCCCCAGCAGGCCGGCATGGCGGCCATCTTGGCCACCGCCATCGTCAACAGTGAGTGTTTGGTTCTAAATATTATTTACAGCAATTTAATCAAATAAATAAAAACTCTAGTTTCAGACAAAGAAAATAAATACAAAGTATTTAAAAAAGTTCCCTTTGTTATTTATAATAATAATAATAATAATAATAATAATAATGTAATTTCTAAGATAATAAATGAATATTCTCAGTATTTATTTATTCTCAGTAAGGCATACAGTCGATTTTTCACTCCTCAACTATTTTAAATAAGGTTTTTATTTTAACCTGATTAATTGATTATTTATCCCTTTATAGTTTATTATATGATCCATGTTTCATGCTTTAATTGTCTTTTCACCCTTTAATGTTTCTAGAATCTCTTATTCTGTAATTTCCCTGTTTGTGGTGTAATACCCTGTTCATCCACCAGGTGTCAGTGCTGCATCACCTGAATCAATTTCACTGCTGTTTCCTGTTGACTCTGACACACACACACACACACACACACACACACACACACACACACACACACACCCTCTCAGATCTGGCATCGCAGCAGCAAATATCTCGACGGCGTCTGAAATAACTCGTGATAAGAGCCGCGATAACAGCGACTTCCTGTTCCATAACCTTTGTGTTGTGTTGCCGTGGATACGCAGAGCTATTTACTCACTTCTGAGAAACGGACTCTGTGGTGTCAAACACGTGGCCCGGGGACCAGAACTGGGTCAAACCGGGTCCACTGGACATATGTGACAGTAAAGGCAGGTTTATTAGTGTCATTTATTTATATAATTTATTAGTAGCTGATAAAAAGGGGACAGTTTAAAATAGGTTGAAATAAATAAGATTAAAATCAAGAAATTGAAAATAAAAACAAAACACACAGTTGTTAAAAGGGAAATTAAAACAAGAACAAAGTTACAGTGCAGCAGGAAATAACCAGGAAATAACGTCAGTGATAAGCAACAAGAGAAAAGTCTTCAGTTCTGACTGAAAAACAGGGAGTTTGTTTTATATCTCTGGGAGTTTGTTCCAGTTCTCTAGGAGTTTATTCCAGTTCTCTAGGAGTTTATTCCAGTTCTCTAGGAGTTTGTTCCAGTTCTCTAGGAGTTTGTTCCAGTTCTCTGGGAGTTTGTTCCAGTTCTCTGGGAGTTTATTCCAGTTCTAGAGGAGTTTGTTCCAGTTCTCTGGGAGTTTGTTCCAGTTCTCTAGGAGTTTGTTCCAGTTCTCTAGGAGTTTGTTCCAGTTCTCTAGGAGTTTATTCCAGTTCTAGAGGAGTTTGTTCCAGTTCTCTAGGAGTTTGTTCCAGTTCTCTAGGAGTTTATTCCAGTTCTCTGGGAGTTTGTTCCAGTTCTCTGGGAGTTTGTTCCAGTTCTCTAGGAGTTTGTTCCAGTTCTCTATGAGTTTGTTCCAGTTCTCTGGGAGTTTGTTCCAGTTCTCTGGGAGTTTGTTCCAGTTCTCTAGGAGTTTGTTCCAGTTCTCTAGGAGTTTGTTCCAGTTCTCTGGGAGTTTGTTCCAGATCTCTAGGAGCTATGTCTCTGTTTGTGCTACGTCTCTGTTTGTGCTACGTCTCTGTTAGTGCTACGTCTCTGTTAGTGCTACGTCTCTGTTAGTGCTACGTCTCTGTTTATGCTACGTCTCTGTTTATGCTACGTCTCTGTTAGTGCTACGTCTCTGTTAGTGCTACGTCTCTGTTAGTGCTACGTCTCTGTTAGTGCTACGTCTCTGTTAGTGCTACGTCTCTGTTAGTGCTACGTCTCTGTTTATGCTACGTCTCTGTTAGGGTTAGTGGTAGCCAGGTTTGTTTGTGCTGACAGTAGCTGTGTTGTTGTGTTTCTCCAGAGGACATCTTCCCCTGTAAGGACTGTGGGATCTGGTACCGCAGTGAGAGGAACCTTCAGGCCCACCTCATGTATTACTGCGCCAGCCGCCAGAAGCAGCCGGCCGCAGCCTCCTCGCCGCCGCCGGACAAACCCAAAGAATCGTACCCCAACGAACGCATCTGCCCCTTCCCTCAATGCAACAAGAGCTGCCCCAGCGCCAGCTCCCTGGAGATCCACATGAGAACACACAGCGGTGAGTTCAGCCGAAATACACCCGGAGGAGTAGAGGAAGGGAATAAATGATTAAAGTGAATGAAGAAGAGCTGATGGACGACTTCACGGTGCGTTCAAGTGCACCTCGTTAACTCTGACATCTGTTCTTCATTGGCCACGAAGGTCGTTCCCTTATTTATCCTCGTTCCTTGAAACCAGTGTTGATTTTATCTGCTATAGTTTTAGTCTTGTGTTAAATGTTCATATTAGTTTTAGTCACATTTAGTCAACTTGTTTTTTGTTTAGTTTGCAAAAAGTCCTGGAATTTTATTCTAGTTTTACTCTGAAAATCCAAAGTATCACAACAACAATATAATATTGTTGCCCTTTGAGAGAAACCATACCACTGCAGTGGGACTAACTTGAGTTTTGACTCTTTCCTGTTTTCCTGCAGGTGAACGTCCCTTCGTGTGCCTCATCTGTCTCTCGGCCTTCACGACCAAAGCGAACTGCGAGCGTCACCTGAAGGTTCACACGGACACGCTGAACGGCGTCTGTCACGGCTGTGGCTTCGTGTCCACCACCAGGGACATCCTCTACAGCCACCTGGTCACCAGCCACATGGTCTGTCAGCCCGGATCCCGCAGCGAGGTCTACTCCCCCGGACCAGGGATGCCCAAGCTGCCGCTGTCCACCGGTAGGTCAACGTCACAATAAACGGCTGAAATAAAAGTACAAGGAAAGATTCAGTCGATTAGTAGCACTTGAACAGTACTTTATTGGTACTTTAACAGTACTCTAATGATACTTTAACAGTACTCTAATGATATTTTAACAGTACTCTAATGATACTTTAACAGTACTCTAATGATACTTTAACAGTACTCTAATGATATTTTAACAGTACTCTAATGATACTTTAACAGTACTCTAATGATACTTTAACAGTACTCTAATGATATTTTAACAGTACTCTAATGATACTTTAACAGTACTCTAATGATATTTTAACAGTACTCTAATGATACTTTAACAGTACTCTAATGATACTTTAACAGTACTCTAATGATACTTGAACGGTACTTTATTGATATTTTAACAGTACTCTAATGATACTTTAACAGTACTCTAATGATACTTGAACGGTACTTTATTGATATTTTAACAGTACTCTAATGATACTTTAACAGTACTCTAATGATACTTTAACAGTACTCTAATGATATTTTAACAGTACTCTAATGATACTTTAACAGTACTCTAATGATATTTTAACAGTACTCTAATGATACTTTAACAGTACTCTAATGATACTTTAACAGTACTCTAATGATATTTTAACAGTACTCTAATGATACTTTAACAGTACTCTAATGATATTTTAACAGTACTCTAATGATACTTTAACAGTACTCTAATGATATTTTAACAGTACTCTAATGATACTTTAACAGTACTCTAATGATACTTTAACAGTACTCTATTGATACTCTGACATTACGCTGACGATACACAGCTTTATACCTATAGTGGATCAACTATTCATAATAAGAACTTACTAAATTTTCCACTGATTTTTAAGCTTGGTTGGTTTTATTTCTTAGAATAATCATGGACTGAAAACCTATAGTTTCAGATAATAATCATCATGTACTTTATATATAAAAGTAACATTATACAGATAAACTAAAAGCTACACACACACAATAAAAGAACCTTCACATCAGCAAAAACAGAAATACCATGAAGTGAAAAGCCTTTTGAATCCTGGATCAAAGCTGTGATTTTAACATGTGGAACAAACCAAACAGTTTGGAAATCCGTCAAAATTTCAGTGAGTTCTGAGTGTTTTTCTGTTAAACTATGACCTTACCAACATGGCCGCCGTTGATGGACGCTAGCATGTAGCTCTATTGACCCCCTTGTTTACTTTAGTAGGATAATAAACAAATGAAAACTTGTTATGAGTAGTGGATCAACACAAACCAGGACTGTCAGAGTCCTGTAGGTGGATGTGGGTCCAGGACTCTGATCCACCAGGATCCTTCACTAACTGTGCCTCTCTCCTTCAGGTCTGAGTCCCGGGGACTCTGGCGTGGTCCTGAAGTGTCAGGTCTGCGGCCACAACTCAGACTCACCGGCCCAGCTGCAGCAGCACGTCCGGACCCACCTGGAGGTCCGGGTCCCGGCGGAGCGGAGCCCCGCCCCCCGCCAGAGCACGCCGTCCTCCGCGGACCAGCTGCAGCCATCCCCCCCGGAGCGGGACCCCCCGGCCTGCGTCCCCAAACCAGACTCATCCAGTCCAGGAGCCAATGGCAGCTCGGCGACTCCACGGGGCTGCAGCCCTCCGGACGCCACCGCCGCCAACCTGAAGATCAAAGAGGAGCCGCCGTCCGACTCAGAGCCGGAGGAGCAGCCGATGGAGGTGAAGGAGGACCGGGACGAGGAGGGGGCGGAGCCTGAGGATGAGGCGGGGCAAGAAGCAAGAAGGAAGACACAGGAGGCGGCAGCAGCATCCTGCCTCACATCCAGTTCCCCGAAGAGCCCAACCGTCGCCACAGTGAAGGCGGAGCCAACAAGCCCCACCCCTGGGTCCAGCCCAGCCCACGTGGGCGGAGCCACGTCCGTCCTCCCAGGCGGAGCCATGTTCCTGCCACAGTACATGTTCAACCCCGAGGCAGCCATCTTGCCTCAGGCCTCGGAGATTCTGGCCAAGATGTCGGAGATGGTCCACAGCCGCCTGAAGCAGGGCCAGACGCTGCCGCAGGGCAACGCTGCCGCCACCGCCGCCTTCTTCTCCTCTAACCCGACGGCACCCGCCACCGCGGCCACGCCCCCTCACAAAGGCGCCACCTGCTTTGAGTGTGACATCACCTTCAACAACATCAACAACTTCTATGCACACAAGCGTCTGTACTGCTCCAGCCGCCGCCAGGCTGACGCCACCGCCGCCGGGGGACCAACAAAAGACGCCGCCACAGCGCCGAGCAGTGGGACGTCAGCGTCTCCTCAGGGCGGAGCCGCCAGCAGAGCAGGCTCTGCCTCCCCGACCATCTCTGACCCTGCCGCAGGGGCTTCAGAACCCAGGAGGGGGGCGGTGGAGGTGAAGACAGAAGCTCCCGTGGCGAGGGAGGGCGGAGCCTCCTCCTCAGAGGGGGAGGGGGGCGGGGTCAGTGGCGGCAGGGCGAGCGAAGGCAGCCAGAGTCCCGCCAGCGGTTCAGCCGATGACCCGGACGACGACCCTAACCGCACCTTCTGTGTCGCCTGCAACATCCGCTTCAGCCGCCACGAGAACTACACCGTCCACAAACGTTTCTACTGCGCCTCCCGCCACGACCCGACCAACCACCGCGCCAACCACATGGCCAAGGCCACCACCGCCGCCGCCACCGCCTTCCAGCCACAGCCTGTCCGCACCCGCAAGAGGAAGAAGATGTACGAGATCCACATGGCTAGGACTGAGGCGTTGGCTAACGCCGCTGCCGCAGCTGCTGCTGCCGCCGCCGCCAACGCCGCAGCCTCCGCCCCGTCTCCATCAGTGCTTGGCCTGGCGGTGAAGCGAGAGGTTTCCCCCGGAGCGGTGGCGGGCAGTTCCAGCCCTGAAGGAGATGGCCCCATCGACCTGAGCAAGCGTCCACGGCTGAGGGACGTCCCCCCTCGCCACGGCGGCGGCGGAATCCTCCCGGCGCTGCCGCTCACCGACTACCACAAGTGCACAGCGTGCAGCATCAGCTTCAACAGCATCGAGAACTACCTGGCGCACAAGACGTACTACTGCCCCGCCACCACACTGCAGCCACACACGCTGGAGCAGCTGCAGCGCCTCAAGAGCTCCGCCCCCTCTGGCTCACCCAAGAGCCGCGCCGCGCCGCAGGAACTGCTGACGCCACCGGAGGCCAAGGCCCCTGCAGAGTGGGCGGCCCACGGCTCCCCCTCCGCCTTACCCGCCACCTCTGCCGACGCCACATCCCCACCGCTAGCCGCCGTCCCTGCTGCTGGAGCCAAAGGCGGCGGCTCACCGCCGATGGTGTGCCCGTACTGCCCCAACCGGCCCGTCACCGCCGACCTGATGGAGCACTTCAGGACCGCCCACGGGCTGCTGGTGACCATCCAGGACACCGCCGCCAGCCGCAGCCCCAGCCTTAGCCCTCGTGACCTAGCCGTGGCGACCACCTCCAGAGCCGCCCTGCCCCGCCTCCACAGGGAGGGCGTGAACGGCCAGGCCGCCTCCCCCTCCTCGCCGGTGGTGAACGGCAGCCCGTCCTGCGGCGGCGACGCCTCCCCGCTGGCCGGCTCGCCACTGCGGCCGCCGTCCCTGACTCTGTCACCTGTGCCTGAGGTCCTGAGGGAGGCGACGGGCTCAGGGGCGTCCCTCCTCCCTGACTCCGCCCCCCTCGCCGTCGCCGCCCCCGCGTCCAAACCGCCGCCGGCCTCGCCCGTCCAGAACGGAAACTCGCGCTTCTGCCGCCTCTGCAACATCAAGTTCAGCAGCCTGTCCACCTTCATCGCCCACAAGAAGTACTACTGCTCCTCCCACAGCGCCGAGCACGTCAAGTGAGGCTCCGCCTCCTCCGGCTGATGCCCCGCCCCCCTGCTGCCCCGCCCCCTCTGAGTCCTCAACGACAGAGACAGACTGTTACTCAGCTGTTGTTACTAAGTCCTGACATTTACTCCTCATGGGTCAAAGGTTGTCCAACACTAAGAGCTGAGACGGACACACCTGTCCCCACCTGTCTGTCCCCACCTGTCTGTCCCCACCTGCCTGTCCCCACCTGTCTGTCCTCACCTGTCTGTCCACACCTGTCTGTCCTCACCTGCCTGTCCCCACCTGTCTGTCCTCACCTGTCTGTCCCCACCTGTCTGTCCCCACCTGTCTGTCCTCACCTGTCTGTCCCCACCTGTCTGTCCTCACCTGTCTGTCCCCACCTGCCTGTCCCCACCTGTCTGTCCCTACCTGTGGGGTGGGGACACCTGTCTCCACCTGTCCCTACAGTTCTCCATTTGTCTCCACCTGTCTGTCTCCACCTGTCTGTCTCCACCTGTCTACCTGTCCACAGGTGTGTCCCCCCCTCCCCTCACAGCTTCCCCCCTCCCTCCTCACAGTGTGTTGCATTATGGGACGTTAACCAGATGCAGGTCTGTTAGTTTCTAGCTGACCTGCTGATTTAAGATGAAGATACTGAAGCTCCATCTTCTCCTGATCAGAGGAGCAGA
>CM060465.1:36262487-36269987 GCA_030544235.1 Lepturacanthus savala | reverse complement strand
TCCCATTATTCCATAAACTATCCCATTATTCCATAAATTATCCCATTATTCCATAAATTATCCCATTATTCCATAAATTATCCCATTATTCCATAAATTATCCCATTATTCCATAAATTATCCCATTATTCCATAAACTGTCGTTATTCCATGAACCTGCTGAGATGTGAACAGGAACCATCACTAAACGTCGTCTGAGCCTGAAACTGGAACCAAACATAAAACACAAACTGGATTTTGGGATAATTTTCGTTATTTTGCTGCAGATTCGTTGATTCTGTGTTTACATTCGTGTTTCTCTGCGTCCTGGAAGGAGAAAATAACGAAGCAGGAAACGACGTCGACTCGTCGCGTTGAGGAACTGAAGCTTTGATTCCCCTGTTTTTATTGCACTGTGTTGTATAAATGTGCTGAATGTTTTAGTTTAGGGCTTTTATTTTGAAAGGTATTTATGTTATACAGCACTTTTCCCGTCTAAAAAAACAATGAAGGATTTCCTGGAAGGTTTCGACTCTCGCATCATTGATTTAGTTTGAACTTTTCTTTCTGTTTTCCATCGTTTCAGTTCAGTTCCACTACACTCTGTCCAAACTATGCATGGAAATAAAACGTTCTGAGACACTGACCAAGGCTGAGTGTGTTCTTCTACTGCACCCTACAGCAGCAGGGGACCTGGCTAATACCTGGGGGTGGTTTGGACCTGGCTAATACCTGGGGGTGGTTTAGACCTGGCTAATACCTGGGGGTGGTTTAGACCTGGCTAATACCTGGGGGTGGTTTAGACCTGGCTAATACATGGGTGTGATTTAGACCTACCTAATACCTGGATGTGGTTTAGACCTGGCTAATACCTGGGGGTGGTCTGGTCCTGGCTAATACCTGGGGGTGGTTTGGTCCTGGCTAATACCTGAGGGTGGTCTGGTCCTGGCTAACACCTGGGGGTGGTTTAGACCTGGCTAATACCCAGGTGTGGTCTGGACCTGGCTAATACCTGGATGTGGTCTGGACCTGGCTAATACCTGGATGTGGTCTGGACCTGGCTAATACCTAGGTGTGGTTTAGACCTGGCTAATACCTGGATGTTATTTAGACCTGGCTAATACCTGGTTGTGAGGCGTGTGGTTGATCCAGCAGGGGGCAGTCTAACACCTGGTCACGTTCTACTCCACAACATTTATACTTTACACATTATTATTAATCAACCAATAAAACTTATATTTATAGTTTAATCACCACAGAAACAGATTCAGACACATTTAAACTGATGAACATTCAATAATTATCAATAATTATTGATCAATATGAATTAATTTATTACTTTAATCAATGTAATAGAATAAAGCATTTTCACAGCATATATTATCTCTATATATATTTATATATCTATATATCTATCATTTATCATCTATCTTTTATATAAATTATATATATACTATATATTTATATATCTATTATTGATCATCAGCAGCATCTTCACCTTTTTTTATATAAAACAGTTTCTGAAGCATCATCATTACTTTATGTCATGTATTTATTTTGTATTTTATTTATTGTAGTAAGTTTATTTGCAGCAGCAGCGTTTGTTGTTTATTTTATTTATTTATCACGTTCAGCTTTGATTCTCTGGTTGTTTATTAGGTTGTTTCTATGACGACGGATCAGATGTAATCAGGTTGTTGCTGAGGTGGGAAAGTTTAATTCTCACTATAAATCTTCAACTCTTCCAGGTTCAGGAGACGATAAAATAAGTTTTATTGAGTCTAGACGAGAAGAAAAGAAGCAACGAGGATCAAACATGAAGCGAGTTAATGAGGAGCAGCTGCAGCTGGAGGAAGGTTCAGAAATAACGAGGTCAGGAGGAGACGGAGGAGACAAAAACAGGTGAAAATACACAGGTAAAAATACACAGGTAAAAATACACAGGTAAAAATACACAGGTAAAAATAAAATACACAGGTAAAAATAAAATACACAGGTAAAAATACACAGGTAAAAATAAAATACACAGGTAAAAATACACAGGTAAAAATAAAATACACAGGTAAAAATACACAGGTAAAAATACACAGGTAAAAATACACAGGTAAAAATACACAGGTAAAAATACACAGGTAAAAATAAAATACACAGGTAAAAATACACAGGTAAAAATAAAATACACAGGTAAAAATACACAGGTAAAAATACACAGGTAAAAATAAAATACACAGGTAAAAATAAAATACACAGGTAAAAATACACAGGTAAAAATACACAGGTAAAAATAAAATACACAGGAGAAAATAAAATACACAGGTAAAAATACACAGGTAAAAATACACAGGTAAAAATACACAGGTAAAAATACACAGGTAAAAATAAAATACACAGGTAAAAATACACAGGTAAAAATACACAGGTAAAAATACACAGGTAAAAATACACAGGTAAAAATACACAGGTAAAAATACACAGGTAAAAATAAAATACACAGGTGAAAATACACAGGTAAAAATACACAGGTAAAAATACACAGGTAAAAATACACAGGTAAAAATAAAATACACAGGTAAAAATACACAGGTAAAAATACACAGGTAAAAATACACAGGTAAAAATAAAATACACAGGTAAAAATACACAGGTAAAAATACACAGGTAAAAATAAAATACACAGGTAAAAATACACAGGTAAAAATACACAGGTAAAAATACACAGGTAAAAATACACAGGTAAAAATAAAATACACAGGTAAAAATACACAGGTAAAAATACACAGGTAAAAATACACAGGTAAAAATACACAGGTGAAACTAAAATACACAGGTAAAAATACACAGGTAAAAATAAAATACACAGGTAAAAATACACAGGTAAAAATACACAGGTAAAAATACACAGGTAAAAATAAAATACACAGGTAAAAATACACAGGTAAAAATACACAGGTAAAAATACACAGGTAAAAATACACAGGTAAAAATAAAATACACAGGTAAAAATAAAATACACAGGTAAAAATACACAGGTGAAACTAAAATACACAGGTAAAAATAAAATACACAGGTAAAAATAAAATACACAGGTAAAAATAAAATACACAGGTAAAAATAAAATACACAGGTAAAAATACACAGGTAAATATACACAGGTAAAACTAACATACACAGGTAAATATACACAGGTAAAACTAAAATACACAGGTAAAAATAACAGGTAAAACTAACAGGTACAATTAACAGGTCAAAATAACAGTTGGAAATACAGGTAAAAATAAAATACAAAGGTAAAAATACAGGTAAAAATAACAGGTGGACAAAATCAGGTGAAAAAAAGCAATTGGAAAAAAAATCTGGTGAAAAATCCAGGTGAAAAAATACAAAGGTAAAAATATCAGGTGTGACGAGGTACAATTAACAGGTAAAAATAACAGGTGGAAATAAAATACACAGGTAAAAATATCAGGTGTGACGAGGTTCAGGAAGAAGGTGAAAAAGAGAAGAAACAGGAGAAAACTGAAAAAACATTCAAACTAGTGTTTTAGACTCTGTTACTGATTGACAGGTGACAGGTGATTGACAGGTGACAGGTGACTGACAGGTGACAGACAGGTGACTGACAGGTGATTGACAGGTGACAGGTGACTGACAGGTGATTGACAGGTGACAGGTGATTGACAGGTGACTGACAGGTGATTGACAGGTGACAGGTGACTGACAGGTGATTGACAGGTGACTGACAGGTGATTGACAGGTGACTGACAGGTGACAGGTGATTGACAGGTGACAGGTGATTGACAGGTGATTGACAGGTGACTGACAGGTGATTGACAGATGGCAGGTGATTGACAGGTCACAGGTGACTGACAGGTGACTGACAGGTGATTGACAGGTGATTGACAGGTGACTGACAGGTGCTGTTTTCCTGCTGTTTTCCTGTTGTTTTCCTGCTGTTTTCCTGCTGTTTTCCTGCTGTTTTCCTGTTGTTTTCCTGCTGTTTTCCTGCTGTTTTCCTGCTGTTTTCCTGCTGTTTTCCTGCTGTTTTCCTGCTGTTTTCCTGCTGTTTTCCTGATGTTTTCCTGCTGTTTTCTTGCTGTTTTCCTGCTGTTTTCCTGCTGTTTCACTGTTGTTTTCCTGCTGTTTTCCTGCAGGTTTTCCTGCTGTTTTCCTGTTGTTTTCCTGCTGTTTTCCTGCTGTTTCACTGCTGTTTTCCTGCTGTTTTCCTGCTGTTTTCCTGATGTTTTCCTGCTGTTTTCCTGCTGTATTCCTGCTGTTTTCCTGCTGTTTTCCTGCTGTTTCACTGCTGTTTTCCTGCTGTTTTCCTGCTGTTTTCCTGCTGTTTTCCTGCTGTTTTCCTGCAGGTTTTCCTGCTGTTTTCCTGCTGTTTTCCTGCTGTTTTCCTGCAGGTTTTCCTGCAGGTTTTCCTGCTGTTTTCCTGCCGTTTTCCTGCTGTTTTCCTGCTGTTTTCCTGCTGTTTTCCTGCTGTTTTCCTGCTGTTTTCCTGCAGGTTTTCCTGCAGGTTTTCCTGCTGTTTTCCTGCCGTTTTCCTGCTGTTTTCCTGCTGTTTTCCTGCTGTTTTCCTGCTGTTTTCCTGCTGTTTTCCTGCTGTTTTCCTGTTGTTTTCCTGCTGTTTTCCTGCTGTTTTCCTGCTGTTTTCCTGCTGTTTTCCTGCAGGTTTTCCTGCTGTTTTCCTGCCGTTTTCCTGCTGTTTTCCTGTTGTTTTCCTGCTGTTTTCCTGCAGGTTTTCCTGCTGTTTTCCTGTTGTTTTCCTGCTGTTTTCCTGCTGTTTTCCTGCTGTTTTCCTGCAGGTTTTCCTGCTGTTTTCCTGTTGTTTTCCTGTTGTTTTCCTGCTGTTTTCCTGCTGTTTCACTGCTGTTTTCCTGCTGTTTTCCTGCTGTTTTCCTGCTGTTTTCCTGCTGTTTTCCTGCTGTTTTCTTGCTGTTTTCCTGTTGTTTTCCTGCTGTTTTCCTGCTGTTTTCCTGCTGTTTTCCTGTTGTTTTCCTGCTGTTTTCCTGCTGTTTTCCTGCTGTTTTCCTGCTGTTTTCCTGCTGTTTTCCTGCTGTTTCACTGCTGATTTATATTTAGTTTATTTCTGATGCACTTTTCATCTAAGAAGCTGTAAAACTCCACATTTAAAGAGTGAAAGCTTCTGTTCCTCCACAGAAATGAAAGAAAAGGTTTTTGCTGCTGATTAAAGCTGCAGCTTTTACATCACTTTAAAAAATGAAAAAGAAGAAAATCCATTTTTCTTCCTGATTAAATCGTCTTCACTGAAGGAGAAACAGCTTCAGACGTTTCTGCTGCTGATTAAAGACCAGAGATCAAACTCAAAGCTGGATTCTGCTTAAAGAGAAACTTCTGCTTCAAATAAAATAAAATAAAATAAAATAAAATAAAATGCAGCAGAAACAGCTGAATGAGTTTGGATCCAAACACTTTAATACGTCTTTATGAAAGAAGAGGAGAGAAAATAATAATAAAATAATAATTATTATATTTATTAATGATTCATTTATTAGATTTAATTATTAATAGAATTATAATAATATGATAATTCTGTTCTTCTGTCTGTTAATATTGTAGTCAGGATGATGATGACACACACACACACACACACACACACACACACACACACACACATACACACACACACACACACACACACACACACACACACACACACACACACACACTCCTAATGAGTCATTACATGTTTTCAGACCAGTGACTTTCACAGTTAATGAGTGAGATGCTGCAGGAATTCTGATGAAGGACTGAAATAAACCAGAGGAGGATTATTATTATGTTAGCTAACATGTTAGCTTAGCGCTAGCATGTTAGCTTAGCTTCTTTACCAGGTTATGAAATTCATAAAAATGGATTAAATGGACTAATTGAATATCAAAAGTTGATGATTAGAGTAATAGTAAGCAAGAAATCGATTATAAATACAGTGGCTAGCATGTTAGCTTAATGGCTAGCATGATAGCTAAGCGCTAACTTGTTAGCTTAGCTTAGCAGCTTAGCATTAATTTGTTAGCTTAGCTTCTTTACCATGTGAAATTCATAAAAATGACTTAAATACAGTAAACTATTATCAAAAGTTGGTGATTAGAGTACCCTGAGTTCAACAGTTTAACATTTGTGTTAAAACTGATTTTATCATTAATAATTTATCAGTATTATTATTATTTGCCCTGATGATGTTTATTGTATAAAGAAGCTGAAATAACATCAAATCAGCCGTTTCAACATCTTCCTGCTGTTTTCTGTCAGTTGACATTTGCTGTTTTTCTGCAGATTCTCTGAGTCTCAGCAGGTTTTCCTGCTTCTCTTTGTGCTGCAGGTCGATGAAGGAATTAAAAAGTTCCACATAATGGACTCGAGTCTAAAAGTGCTGCTAATTATCTACAGAGTCCTGCAGACGCATCGATTATCTGTCTGAAAAGCTGCGTTTATGAAGCAGAAAGAAGCAGGAACGAGATTTAAACAGGAAAAAATATAAAGAAGAATCCAGTTGTTTTAATGTTTATAACAAGAAATAACAAGAAAACAGCATCAGGATTCATAGAGGGAATAAATTACATGATTTATTATAACTGGTTTATTATGAATAAACCGCTTTATTATAAATAAACTGGTTTATTATGAATAAATCATTTTATAATAAATAATATTGAATCCCAGCCTCCCTAATAGAACTTTGTTGAAACTTCTTCCAGATTTCATTTCATTAGTTTAAGAACATTGAGAAATCACCTTCTGTGTAAAATACACACAGATTCAGACGTTTAGTTCTGTAAAATACAATAAAACGTCCAGATCTAGAGCCAAAGTTATGAAGGGAAACCCGTGAGCCAATCAGCTTTCAGGAGGCGGGGCCCAGATATTATAGAATTGATTTGATTGGTCCTTCACATGATGCCACCAAGTTCTATGGTTGTAGGAGCTTTAGATACAAAGTTATTGATGAAAACCATTCAGCCAATCAGCTTTCAGCCTGACATCATGAGCCAATCAGCTTTCAGCCTGACATCACTGGGTAGCTGGGCCGTTACCATGGTGACTAACTGCTCTGATGACATCACTAACCGGCTAAAACAGAAAGACTAAAAATGACTAAAACAAACCTGAACAACTGCTCATAAATCAAAAACTGTAAAAGATGGAGGTGAAATGATCATATTTTCTGAGAGCTGGGATTCTCCTGGTCGTGTTGATGTACGTAGTATTTCTGTAGCTTAAAAAACATGAATGTGTGTGTGTGTGTGTGTGTGTGTGTGTGTGTGTGTGTGTGTGACCTCAGATTGTGATAATATTTATTAGTTTTCTATTATAATTTAAATTTCTGATCCTCCATCTTTTCCTCCTGTTTCTCTACATAATGACTCCATAAATAATTCATGTATGGAGGCTGCGTACAGGAAGTTTAGATGCTGCGGGGGGCGGGGCCACCACCACCGTCGTCATGGCAGCCAGCCATCCTGGTCTCCTGGCAACAGGAAGTCAGCTTCCATCACA